>JACJUY010003143.1:5626-38172 GCA_014220935.1 Platorchestia sp. MABIK | reverse complement strand
TCCCTGTCGGGGCGCTTCTGCATCTTGTGCTTGAGGATGTCGTGCTTCTTGGCCATGTCCAGGCGCTGGCGCTGCTCGTAGAACGCCGCCGGTGTGTTCATCGCTGCACACACAACGCAATCTCAGCACATGCAGTTACTTAATTAGACTAATTAGAAATTAGTTTAAGCCTCCCTAACGCAACAAAGACGTTCCACGGAAAGGAATGATGGCGCCATTTAGTATGGAGTTAACGGAAAGCGGAATCTATGCATTAGGTGCATAAAAACAGAAAGTTTAGAAAGAAGTTCATGAAACAAGATAAAAGTTAAAGAAGAAAGAAGTAGGTGCTAAAAAACAGGACAGAAGCGAACCTAAAAATTATGTTCCTTTATCTAAAATTTTTTTATTTCAACATAAGGAAGGCCTACCTAACTCTCAGCTTAAGACCTCACATTTCCACCTCGCAGGGCTAATCCTCCAAGATACAATAGTTGTTTCCCCCTGAGGGGAGACACACTCACTTTCATTTCTCTCGAATAAGAGAAAATTTGATACGACTTTCACTGTGTTTATTTGAAGCTGATTTGGCTTAACTTCAATATTTTGAGAAACAAAAGTTATGAGGCATAATACTCGTATAATAGGAACAAGGAGTAATGCGATATTCCCGAAAACAGATTCAATAAGCGTTAAACAGTAAATGATCGATGTCTTCATGTTTTGTTTGAACCGAACGTATTCATTTGAGATGCATCATATTTATATCAATATGAAAACAGTTAGCACAGTCGTGATATTGAGAAATTGCCATCATTTTGCTTATTAAAAAGCGGCAACTATCGCCTTATAGAAAGAAAGGTCGCTTGAAGTTGAAAGCACGCTAACACCCACACAGTTTAAGACTTCCTCTGTTCCATTACTTCACTCTCAGCAAGATGAGATATATCTTGAGTAATACAACGGCTGGAGACTCGTTTTCACTAGGGCAGAGCGTGATTAACGCTTAGGAATGCTTATTGAAGTAGCTTATTTCTTCTCAGAAATTTGTTAGCTATAAGCTTTCTCGTTATTATGCTCGGGAAAGAATTTATTTTATCAGCAATTGAGTATCGACCTCTGCGTTAGATTTGTTCATCTCTTAGCGCTCCCGCTCATTTAAGAAACATTACATCAAGCCAAGTAACTTCGCCAGTATTTCAAGATTTAGTCAAATGCAATAATATCAATAAATTACGTCGCATTTGGAAATAACGAAGTTTTTTCAACTAAGTGTCGGCAAATGCAACTAAAATCATGCACTGATGAAGTTTTTCAAACCACAAATTCTGATCAAATTTTGAAAAAAACATTTTTTTTCAACTATTTCCAAGAAATTACTATTGATTTACGAAAGTCTCTCAACGTAACATAACACAACTCTTCTTTACAAGATGAAAGAATTACTTCGACAAATAAAACGTCAAAGAAAAATTAGCGATTACGGCTACAAGACGCACGAGACTGCCGAGTGCAACTACAAAGCAGTGAAACAAAACGCTACTAAATTATTTCATTTCGTTGGACTTGATCCACTTGTCGTAACGTGATTCGGGTGACTATTTCATGAATAGTCATATATTTACAAGTTAGAAATGCAATTCAGGAATATTTAATCAGTGCATAAACCTATTCCAATGTGATCGACACTGTCAAGTGAACCCTAAATCAGCCAATCTAGAATACAGCTATGAAATGGGGCTATTTAAAATAAGATTAGCTCACACATCTGCATCTCTATTGTGCACTTCAGTTGTGTTAAGAATGGCTGAGTTTTCTTCAATAAAAGCTATAATTCTTTCGTAGAGACTAAATCCCAATGAACATTTTAAATTTGTATCCTTGTTTCGTTAACATAGCTTCCTCAACTTTTGCGCTGTCGCTCAACATAGGAGACTTGTAGGAGCAAAAAAAAGCTACAAATACGTATAAAATGAGGTGAAGTCTGCGATTTACAATCAAGAGCTCTGATTTTGCATCTCACGGGCTACCCAGCGCACAGTTGACAACGTGGAATGAAGCCAATTTTGTGTGCATCTCCTGGACAATTCCTCCTCACTGAGGGAGCAAGTGCAAGCGGCCGAGGGAATTTTATCGTTTGAGGTAAATATTATCGCGCATTTATATTGTGTACATCTATCTATTACTAAGAATGACCATTGTGTGTTTGTATATTTATTTATTTGTTTCGAGTCACGCTCCTAAGAACAGATTGGAAGAAATTAGCACTGACAGTCTTGGTGTCAGTTCACTGGTAAATTAATCCACTCATTTTCGCTGTACAAGTGTACTATAATAAGTCACGTTTAAAAAAATTCCAGAGATCCAGAGCCTTATATATACTCGAGTCCGTATCGGGGATACCGAGTTCGGCGGAGTATTGCACATTACAATATACATACACAAACTCGCAGTTGCTTTCAGTAATGCTGAATTTCTGTAGCTAGGATATGACACGAATGGCTATAACTACTTCTATTGCGGCTCAAAAATACTGAATTTTCAGTGTTTATTGCCGTCACAAGAAAAATAGGTTACCTTTGAAATAAGCTCGAGCATGGAAACTCCACTCGAACGGAAATTTGTTCAAGAAAGTTATTGAATCTCGTCATTTTAGACGGGCCGTGTGCACTAGTTTCTCATTAAGGATGGAAACTTATTCGGGCACTGAAGTCGATTTTCCAATTTTGTTTCATGCAACCTAACCAAATGAAGAGCAGTCAACGAGTTAACTGAGAAGGCAAGTGTAGGCGGGCGCGACTACTCACGTGGAATGACGCCTCTGCTGACGAGGTCCTCCCGAGGCCGTCGTAGCATCAACTTCACCTTCAGAGCTGCAGGCAGAAGCATCACAAAGTTATTTCACGTCACAGTTAATACAGTTCAAGTCCTGTCATATTTCAGACAGCTGTTATTACAATCGACTCCTGTCATTTTAATTGAGTTATTACAATTAATCCAGCAATTTCAGCTAGCATTGGTTAGTTACACTCCCGTTCTTTTCGTTAACATTTGCTACATTTAACGTCCTATTAGTTGTTATATTTAAGCTCCCAGTGATGACAGTTACAGTCCTGTCATTCCAGCATACAGCTGCAATTTATGATCCATACATGATACACCGAGCTAAAGCTCCATTTAACGCAGAGTTTGATGACAGCACAGCGAGTTCATGAGCAATCCTTGGAAATTCGGTATCAAAGCTGAAGAAGATCGCATAAGATTACCAAGAAAGAATAAAAATATCACCGAGACATGGAATAATATGACCACCAAGCACAAGCAAAATGAGTGACTATATAGTTGCAAGAGCACCCCACTCACAAGTGTCGCTTCATAATCAGACTCTACGAAGCAGTAGCTCTGCCATGTAACAGTTATTAGTAGCCTTCACTTCTTGAGGGTGGCTCAAAGTCTCGCTCCATACAAACGACAAGGAGACGGCAACACGCAGTCTTCGCCTCTGTTTTTGCTGGGCAGAGTAAAATGAACTTAAAATCTGAGTAAAATGAACTCATGACGCACGACATTAACAACTTTATATTTTTCTGCTTAGCTTAATTTTTTGTAAGATAGAAGCCTAAACAATGACGGACTATAAAGTGGCTATAGGCTTTATGGTCATATTGGTAGGGGCCATACAAGCGCAACACCGAGGCAATATTTCTGAGAGCTGCACAACAGCCGGACTTCCGAACAATTCACATCATGGGAACGGTACAGCTGGCAGAGAAAGACATTCCGTTGACTTGGCTACGGTACGCGCAGTTTTTTATGGGTGAAATTATGAAATGTGAACTTTGAGCACTAGGCGTCTGACAACCGTGCAGGATTGTACTGCTCAGAGCATAACACGCTTCCCGCTAAGAAACCCACCGGTGGTCACTGAGGGGATTTTTATAATGCTGCTGACCGCGACCTGCAGTTACTAATTCAATTTAGAAAAAATATTTAATCAAAGCTTAATGAAGGCACGATCTAGTAAATGTTGCTATTTTCAAAATCGCGCACTACAAAAAAAATAGATTAGAATATTAGTTAGTTTAAGCCTCCCTATCCTCAACAAATGAGATCCAAAGAGAGGAAGGAAGAAGGCACCATTAAGTATGGAGTTAAGGGAACGTGGAATCTATGCAGAAAGAGCACAGAAACAGAAAGTGAGAAAGAAGTTCATGAAACAAGATCAAAGTTGAAGAAGAAAGTAGTATGTGTTGAAAAAACAGGACAGCAGTGAACCGAAAAAAAGTTGGTCCATAACAAAACAAAAACCTATGTTATTTCAACACAAAGAAAGCCTACCTAACCTTTAGCTCGGGCCCTCACATTGCCCCCCTGGGAGCGCTAATTCCCATAGATACAATAGTTGTATCCCCCTGAGGGGGGCGCGCACTACAATTGACTTTAAATTTGAATTGAACAAAGTACGAGTAATTTGAAAATTTATAACTTAATTTATTTAACAACCAAGCAATTTGAAAATTTGAATGAACTTCAATTTAACCCATCGTAGAAAACGTCTTAAATATTTGAAAAAACTCTAACTCAAGGACTTGTGGTCAAAGAAAAAATGGTACTTGGCGTCGCCAAATCGACACAATAACTTTAGCTGTCGGCTGAACCACTAAGACAACGAAAATTGTTTCAAAACCTGGGTCCAGAGACCGGTTCGTTCGCACAGCATTGTGGCTGTAACTACACAGATGAGAAGGGCAAAATGAAAGCAACTTCTACCTCTATCTGCAATCCAATAGCAACAAAAAAAAAAAGGAATGAAAATAAAAGCAAAGTCTACCCTGCCATAAAATAGATCCCCATAATTAATTGATGTAAATTTGAGAAGACCGCCACCAGAAGCAAAAGAGAATCAAGTCTGCCACGCTCAACACCACAAACATAAAAGATACCGTCACCATAAAGCTAAGGAAGAGCGTTACACAAAAAAGTCCCAGGTTTGATTTCCTGTAACTGCAAGTTACATATGTATACCGGAGCAAGTGGGTCTTTTGGTGGGGTCATGACTGGAGAAGACGAGCAAAAACTGGCACAGGGAGACTATCCTACTCGATGAGCTTGTATTTCAATTCTACTATGAAATGTCCTAAAAACAGTAATCGTAAACAGAAATGCAAGAGAGTGATAAATGAAGCGACTTCCTCTGAAAGACGTTTTCTTCAAAAGAAAGCAGTCTCCTCCAAAAGAAAGCAGTCTCCTCCAAAAGAAAGCAGTCTCCTCCAAAAGAAAGCAGTCTCCTCCAAAAGAAAGCAGTCTCCTCCAAAAGAAAGCAGTCTCCTCCAAAAGAAAGCAGTCTCCTCCAAAAGAAAGTCGTTTCCTTCAAAAGAATGACGTCTCCTCTAAAAGAAGCCCGGAGCAGCGGGCAGGCGACGGACCTCTGAGAGAGCCCTTGGAGCGGGCCGGCGGGCGACACCATGGCCTGCCCCTGCTGCGTTCCAAGATGATCTCGGCACTTTCCAAGTGCATTTGTGTTCGAGTTTGGGTAGTTTATAGACACCGCATTAAAGATTTCTTCACCACACGTAGAGTCTTTCCAATACATCAAGTGTGCATCACACGCTTGGTGGTTTTAAGCTCGTTTTACCACAACACTTTTCATATCTGGAGACCAATTTCAAAATGAAATATCAAGTACCATAGAACAAAATACAGCTACATTCAGCATTTCCAAAGACCGAATACTTGAGTGTTTCGCCAGTCATCATAGTAAACAGAAAGCAGGTGTCAAGGGCTGAGAAATCCAAAACAATTAAAAAATATTTTGTAATTACTCTATTCTAATCTAAAGAACTGTCTGTGCCACGGTCAGCAGTTCATGACATTAAAAATTTAGAAATCATGATAATCAATCGTTTTTGATACAGCCGAACTGTCACAGTTGATACAAGGACACATAGAAAAATTGTCAGATAAGTTCTTGCAAATCCTAGATTTACTCGGAAGAATATTCAAGATTAATTCCACGAATGAGATGTGAATGACAGTAAATTCATCGTGTCCAACACCTTGTTGAACTAGTAAAACACCATTATTGAAACAATGCTCCCTAAACAGCCGTTTGAAGTTTGTTAGAGAAAAACTAGAGAAGCCTTTTTATTGGCTTCGCATATTTTGGTCACAGGAAACAAAAGTCGAATGTTTGATCAAAATGAAATGAACGAGTTCCCAGCAAAACAGGGGAGAGAACTAACGCTAACACCGTGTCCAGGCATGTGGGAGGAGATGCGCTATTGCTGTGGGGCTCAATTAGTGCAGTGGGTGTTGGTTGTCTTCATGGAATTTATAAAATTATGATGAAATAATACTCTGAGAATATAATTTTTGAAGAAAGATGCCAGGAAACTGAGTCTAGGACACTGCTGGATCTTTCAGCACGATCGAAATCCCAAACATAAAACAAAGATTTTGGCCGACTGGGTTCAAAACTATAAAATGAATGTGTTGAATGGCCATCTCGATTACCGAATCTTAATCCCATTGAGGACCTTTTGCAGTTCTATTGAGAATCTTTTGCTTTAGATTCACCGGAGAGAGACAAAGAACTTACTAGAATTGAAAGCTGTCTGCCATGAGGAATGGACCAAAATTAACTCCTGAATATTACTTCAACTTACTCAAAATTATGGCAATTGATTGAAGCAGATACTCGACCCGGAGAGCCATACCATATACCACTGATAAGAAATTCTATACTGTATAGTTACTTTTTAGTTTAGTAGTCTAAGAGATTTTGTTATAACTTTTTTCTTATTTCGCAAGTATTGTTCAAAATTTAAGCACATGCATGTAAGAACACTATTCATCTTTTCCTCGAATTTTACAATCCTATCTTGTACAGTTAGCAAATTACGAACGAAAAGCAAATATTTTCAACCATCCGGAATTTTTTTTAGTCATCTCTGAGAGCACTGCACGTTCGTCTCCTGATGATATTCGGAGCAAATCCAACCGCACGCTCAGCGGAGATAAATATTCTTCTGTTCGATTCAAGAGTGAGAAAACGCCATGCAAGTGTGTAGGGCATCAGTTGCCTTGCAAGCACGCCACAGACTTTGACCAGGGGCCGGATTATCAAAAATTCATGCCCAGCCACAGCTGACAGCGTGAGTTCACGCAGAAAAACTTGCACTACCAGCTGTACAGCTACGATGACATGGATTGTTAGAAAATCCGACTCAAAGCTCTCAACATTTACATGCGGCAGGTAAAACTGAAGTTCAATATTCTACTCAAATTTAAGGTCAATTCGATGTAGAAAATGGCAAACATCAACTGGATCGTGCTTTCATATAGTTTTAAGTATTTATGAAAATTGAGTTTGGGACTACTGGTTGGTCAGCAAAATTATTAAAATTCTCTCAGTGACTACCCGGTGGCTCACGTCGCCGTCAAAGTGCTAAGAACCGAGTTTCTGCTAAGTTTGTTCGATGAAGAAGTGTACCTAAACGGCCGAACTTATTCACACATCACCACGACTTGAAACAACAAAATAATCGTTGCACCTAATGGCAAACGAACGGCTCTTGATGCGTTAATGTCTTAAAACCATGCAAATCAGACAGCATACGAAAAGCCTTCACAAATATATTGGAGCACAACTGAGCGCAGATAGCAAGACTGCACACAAATCCCTGCCACTTGAAGTCTTCAATTCTACACACGCTACAATCTCCACAGGAAGCGAGATAACGACAGCACACACACGAGCTAAAACAGCCCGCGTAGAGTTAGGGTGGGTTCATCTGACACGATGACTGCGGCGTAAGCAAAAAATTGTCTGCCACACACTCAAGTCTCCTAAATGCTTAATTGAAACTAAATGAAGAGACGATCGTTTTAATGTGTGTTATTTTCAATATTACTGAAGCGTAAGCAAGAAATTAGCTGCCACACACTCAAGTTTCCTAAATGCCTAATTGAAACCAAATTAAGGCACGATTCGTTTAATAATGTGTTATTTTCAACGTTGAATCAATACTGAAATAGACTTTAGTTCGAGTTTAGTATGAGCTTCAGTTTAATCCGACGCAGTTAACGCCACTAAATCACTAACGCGTACACCCACGTCTTCAAAAATTACGTTGGTTTCATAGTTTAAGCTAAAATAAATTTGTGAAATTTATCATCAAATAAATTTGATGATTCCATTATGACGTATTCCTGTGTAAGAAAATACATATCAGTTGAGAAGTGAACGATGAAGCAGCATTGATACATGACCCAAGTCTAGAAAGACTTGTGGGAACAGGTCATGTCGGGAGGGCACAATTGAGTTGGTTCCTCAGGCTACTGCAGCAGTTGTTGGCCTTTGACGCGCACCGGACGATCGGGGGAGAAAGTGCTTTTACCCCCAAAGAAAATAACTCAATATGGATGTGTTTAGCAGGGCAATGGACAAAAGAAGTTAGATACACTTGTTTTAGTAGAACAAACCCATTCCAGGCCTCAAACCTAGAGTATTCGCAAAAATCTGTCAAATGTGTTAATAAAGGAACATGCAACGGAATATAAACTCCGATATAATGAAAACTAAGCTTTGGCTACGGAGGGAAAAAAATTAAAAGAAATAATGAATTAACTCAAAACCCGCCGAACAAGACAAATATAAATACAAACGTCTCCCTTTTTTTAGAAAAATTGCACTCATACACAAACTGGAGAGCGACAAGCAATTAAACAAATGCCAAAGGTCACCAACACAACGAGATAACGTCAGAAAATGAAAATGACTTGGGGAAAATAAATCATTTTTTTCATTGGGCCCAATCGCCGAGGAATTCAAGTCGTCATAGCAGCACAACCAGCAGCTAAAGTTTTTATGTTTATTTGACTGCGCTGTTTTCAAGCCAAGAGCCTCGAATTTAAGCATTTTCAAATTCAAATTAGAGCACTTAACATATAGCATTAACGGCATCATTGCTCAGGTAGAATGTTTAGTTTACCTGGCGCAGATCACATCAAATGGAAAACAAATAAGCAGGGAACGACGAACAGATTCTCGATGATCAACGCACAATGAAGTTTAAGAAGGACATACACTCGATCACGAGTTCAGTTGTTTTATACAGTGAAAATGAACAGTCGTGTCTGTAATATGTCACACTCCGAACAGGCATCCCCACACTTCGGAGGTACTCACACTCCCCTTAAAGGAACACACTCTTTGGAGATACTCACACTCCCCTTAAAGGAACACACTCTTTGGAGATACTCACACTCCTCTTAAAGGAACACACTTCTTTTAGATACACTCCTTTCAAAGAAACACACTCCTTTGAGATACTCACACTCCCAGAGATACACTACGCCAAAACACACTCCTTGTACAGAAACCCACTTCTACGAGCTAATCCTACTCCCCTAGAAGTCGGTCACTTGAGAGGAACGCACTCCTTCAGCTACTCACACTCCTTGTTCTTGTTGAGGATCTTGCCGTGCAGGGGGGAGTCGTCCACCTCGCACTTGGGGGGTGAGAGGGGGATGAAGTGAGGGAGCGGGGGCCCCCCCTCCCCCCCTGGGTCTGCGCTGCCGCTCATGCTGCTCTGCAGCGCCGTTCTGCAGTCCTGCACAGCGGGGCCGCGTCAGGGTACAGGCATGGGGCAGTGGGGGGCAGTGTGGAGCAAGGTAAATGGCAGTACACGGAGACAGCAGAGGGCAGGAAATACAGGGCATATGGCGAATAGAGAGAGCAGAGGGCAGGAAATACAGGGCACATGACGAATAGAGAGAGCAGAGGGCAGGAAATACAAGGCATATGGCGAATAGAGAGAGCAAAGGGCAGGAAATACAGGGCACATGACGAATAGAGAGAGCAGAGGGCAGGAAATACAAGGCACATGACGAATAGATAGAGCAGAGGGCAGGACACACAAGGCACATGGCGAATAGAGAAGGTAGACGCAAGGGAAAGCGAGACAGATAGCAATGAAAGACGAGACAGATGGCAATAAAAGACGAGACAGATGGCAATAAAAGACGAGACAGATGGCAATAAAAGACGAGACAGATGGCAATAAAAGACGAGACAGATGGCAATAAAAGACGAGACAGATGGCAATAAAAGACGAGACAGATGGCAACAAAAGACGAGACAGATGGCAACAAAAGACGAGACAGATGGCAACAAAAGACGAGACAGATGGCAATAAAAGACGAGACAGATGGCAATAAAAGGCGAGACAGATGGCAATAAAAGGCGAGACAGATGGCAATGAAAGACGAGACAGATGGCAAGACACAGTGAAGGTAGAAGGCAGAACAAGACAGACACTAGACAAGTAAGAACAAGAGGCAGGCAAGACACCCGGTAGGCATAACACGACCAGCACAGCCCGCACGGACCACCAAGCCACGTGGCCTGCACCTCCTCGTGACACGATAGCAGCCTTAACACTTTGACTGCGACGTGAGCCACCGGTGGTACACGGTGGGAATTTTTATAATGCGGTTGATCGACCAGTAGTCAAAAATTCAATTTTCATAAATATTTAATGAAGTCTAAATGAAGGCACGATCCATTTAATGTTTGCTGTTTTCAGCATTATTTACAATTGACTTTAAATTTGAGTTGAATATTAAACTTGAGCTTTATCTGCCACAGTCAAAGTGTTAAGAGTGCCTCACGCTGGTGAGGGGTTCACAACCAAATGAGGGTATCTCAAATAAGGGAATAAGAAATGGGATAACACGCTTTGCTAAGTTCGTTAGACGCGCAGTAGAGAAGTCGATCATTGTGCTTCAAAAGCTATAGAGTGGAGTAGAGTAGAATGGAATGAAAATGAAGCGCTCAATTGAAGTAGCCTAACGAAGGTTCTTCTATGGTTTTTTCTGCCACTAGACCAAGATTCTACACGGTACCACCAGGATTGGTCTCAAGTAGCAGGTTATCTGGCACATGCTTCCAAACTGAATCCTTCTGTGTTATTTTGAGTAAATATCCTATGTTATAATCATCCTTTCCAAAATATACTACCCATTGTAATTAACGTTTTCACTCCACGCTACAGAATATTATTTCCGTTTTTAATATACACCACAGAATTATTTTTATCCTTTCAGTATCTACGTACAGTTTTTATTTTTCAATATTCACTACCCATAATAATTATCATGACCCACTTCACATAATAATTGTCCTTTTCAATATACACTCTACATTATAATTATCCCCTTCAATATAAACTACATATAATAACTGGAGGGCAAATATGCAGAGTGGCCTAACCCACAAAACACAGAATTTTAGGACACTCAAGTTAGAGGCGTGGTGTTCATCGCAGGGTTGCTAAATTGGCTTTTCCTATCCAAGCTACTAACTAGGAACTAATTAGGAACTAGGCCACTCTGCCTGAAAGACATCCACGCCGCTATGAAGAGAAATTATCACTTAATCCGCTATGCCAGTTTTCACCTCTGATTTGTGGGTTAGGCCACTCTGCATATTTGCCCTCCAATTATCCTTTTCAACATACACTACATACAATAACCATCCTTTCAATATAGACTACGCACACTAACTATCCCGGTCAAAATATGCTTCACATTGAATTGTCTTGGGAAACCCTGAATTTTATTAGGAGGCATTTATAAACTCAATTCTCCACAACCTTTCATTTGATCTAAACTTTTATTCCCTCTAGATACAGGGCAGGTGGTACCTAACCATCACACTAAAGCAATGTTGCATCGTACTTCATAAGTAAGCAACGGTTATTGCATAATGGTGGGCCAGTAGTAGAGGTTTATGAGAACTTAGAGAACTTCGGACTTCATCACTATTAAAATGCAGAAAAATGTGTTAAGAGCTACACCGTACAGCCAGGAATCTGATTAGGATTGCATGAGGATTCGGCATAGCAGTGACTAACTAAACGGAGATGGCCCATATTGCTGCACGACAATGCACGACCTCACACTCCTCAAGTTGCGGTGAATGAATTACAATATTTTGCAACACCATCTGTCCCTCCAAATATCTTTCATCAGTTATGATTCTCAATTCTACATTTTTGAGCTTTGTGTACGCGATGACACATTGCAAGATGGAAGAAAATATGACTGAATCGTCCGGACAGCTTCTGTAACTAGTGATGTAACTTCTCCAAGGAGAAAATAGCTACATGAAGCACATCAACGCCTGAAAAATATCATAAATCAACTTCGATCATGTTTAAATTGAATTCTTCATAACTTTGGAAACATCTTATCGTCTACGTTCGAAATTATTTCAATTTCGAGTGATTATTTATACAATTTGAACATAACGCCTATCCAGTTTTTATTCTTGAACTGACTACAAATATCTGGTTTCAGGGTAGGGTGAAAAACTAATTTCAATGAAGAAAAATTATTATATAGCCCAACAACGCTTACACTCATTAATCGACGTTCAACAGCATGATCCACCAGGGTTTTAAGAAACCAGTGATTTAGGCTTCCGAAGGCTTCAAAGTGGATAAAAACACTAGTGGTCTATGATTTAAGAGGATACGTATGATTTGAAAGATAAGTTCAAACTTAGACCAGTTCTTAAGAAGAATAGGAAACGTGTAAGCAACGATTAAACTGTCGGGAAGTTGAAATATTAACCTCTCTCCCAATTTTATAAAAATAACTTCAGAATATTGGTCCATGTGGAACTAAACATCTAGACAATTAATTCTCAAAGGTCAAAGTTACGTGTTAACTACGCACTGCTTAGAGACAGCAGGTGGCCCGCTATCTGTACCGAGACTCCCAAAGGCTAAGCCTTCATTGAACTACGTTTACTTTCTAGATACCTCTAAAAAATCAATCAAAAAGGACATGACAATTCATTAAAACAGCACTGCTGTGTACCATAACATAAAATATCTCTAAAAAGTTAACCAGAACAGCATAATTCATTAGAGCAGCCTCACTCTGTACCTTGATTTCCGGACACCTCTAAAAAAGAACTGCAGACCGGCTGAGAACAATTCCTTTGAGTAGCCTCCTTGCACTTTCATTTCCAGACACCTCTAAAAAAGAACTGCAGACCGGCTGAGAACCATTCCTTTGAACAATTCCTTGCACTTTCATTTCCAGACACCTCTACAAAAGACCAGCAGACGAGACGAGCCCAACTCGCCATAGCAGCCACTTACCCGGAACCAGGCCGGGTAGAGCTCAGCGATGGTTTTGAGGAGGTCGATGTCGAGCTGCAGCGGCCAGAAGAGTTCCTCCGTTCCGCCCCTGCACCGCACCACGCGACTACAGCACTCTGCACACAAAAGGTTACTTTTTAAGTTTTTTCATGCCTCTCTAACCACAACAAAGGTGTTCTAAAGAGAAGAAGGAAGAAGGTACCATTTAGTATGGAGTCAGAATCTACAAGGGTCTCGGTGAAATTTTTCAAGGTTTTTAAATTTTTCTCGGTTCACGTACACGGTGTGTCCCCATACAAAATCCCCTGCGTATAGAAACAGTAAATTGAGAAAGAAGTTTCTGAAATAAAATGAGAGTTGAAGAAGAAAGTGATAGGTGCTGAAAAACAGGACAACAGTGAACCGAGAAAGAATGGTCTTTTACAAAACAACTAACCTAATCTATTTCACCAAAAAAGGCTTACATAACACTCAGTTAAGATCTCATATATTCATTCCCCTTGGGGGCGCTAATTCCAGAAGATACAATAGTTGCATCTCCCTGAGGGGGAAAAGCATGGTAATGAGTAGACTACATTAGAAAATAATACTACGTGTCCAATATTCATCGAAACCACTAGTTGTCTTGACCTTTTCAATTGAAAAATTACGTAATGTTCGGTTTACCTCATTAATTCTAAAAAGAAGAATGAACTTTATGAATGTTATCACTGAAGGGGCTGCGATACGCTGTCAAGAACAATAAAAAAAAACAGAACAAGTGAAACGTGGGAGTAAAGTCCGTAGACTCACAGAATAACATTAGGCACTCAATTTGCCCGTAAAACGATGTTGTTTTTAGGCGAAGTAGATGAGTACATAAAACACCAGAGATAAACATACCGCACAAGCCTTGCAGTATCTTGTACGAGTTCTGCACGAGTTACAAAGCACTGCCATAATGCTACAACGTAACTCTAAAATGTCTTAAATTTAGGCTCTTAGTCGAGTTATTACATGCCTTGTCATTAGACTGGCGCTGGCATAAGGTTGTTACCTATCAGAATGAAGAAGAAACTCTTATTCGGCAGTGAACTTTAAAGAGCACATTAGGGTACACATAAAGCAAATACGTGAATTTTTTAGTACACCTGGAAGGATAAGGTGCACGATGGTGAACGCGTGGCTACCCACCATACACGGTGGTGAACGCGTTCCGTGCACGTACTATGCATAACCCTATACAAATCAAAAAGAACGTAAGATCTTTGTTTAAGAAATAGCCTGTTCGTGTGTTTTTTCTTGGAGTTTTTAAGCAAACGATTTTTTTAATTCGCCGCTGAATGGATGGCAGTTCCTTCCTTCCTAATTAAAATGAAGGTGATAATTTGACGCCAGTGCCAGGGTAATCGCGATGGGTGCACAACGGCAAAACGAGCACAGCAGATTCAGAGCACACACTAGGGTGCCAGCACTGCTAAGTGAGCAAGAGGAAGACAGTATACGCAGAAACTGAAATATAAACGAGTCACATTCCTGCCGATTTGATGTCACTTTCACGCAATATTGAGCGTTTTAAACTTGACGACAATGAAAAATTAGCTTACGGTTTACATCAAATTCTTCATTTTTCAAGACATCTTAAAATTTCAAGTAATTCTGACGAGTGTATTAATTAGAGTCGAGTTAGATTGCTAAATGGATGGGCAAATAAAATGCTATATCAGGTCCATGAGGAGTGTTCAATTTTTAAATTGATGAAATAGGAATAAAAATTTTTCCTTTATCATGAATTAATGTATGCTAATCCAATAACTAATGCCCCAGGTGATGGACAGTCAAATATCTCGCTGCAAAGTAAAGCTAAAACACGTGTCAAAAAATTAATTTAAAATCTAATTTTAAATGTCACACGCAAGCAGCATGATGCCATTCAAGTATCATCGACATTTCGAAGATCTAGCCTGTTTCCGCTGATAAAGTGACTCACACCAAGAAAGTCAGAAGTTTCTTCTCTAAAGGAAACCATAAGGGCGCAATATTAACGTGTGATCGCTCGGCACCAGCTCGTTACGCTGGCAGCCAATTCCATGAAACAAAATGGTAGAGCATTTAAAATACGTTGAGCATTTTTTTTAAATAATTGAAATGAGAATGAAAAATGAAACTCGGAGACAGTGCAGAAGGTCGGAAAGAACGAGACGCATAGAATACAATTGATACCTGACCAACTACAAATCTAAAACCCCCAACAGACTCCTGCAGCAGTAATTGTGGTCGATTTTATGACGCAGCGCTAGCGTTACCACTCATGAGAGTTAGATCCTTACAGTTTGCTGACGAGGACAGACACCTCCAGCATATCGCTCTGAACGAAGCTCAAATATTCCACACATCCATAACGAGCATCAAGTCTCCAAGATGCATTGCAGAACAATCTCCTCAGCAACACCCACTGAAGGACGTCGCGTAAGTAAGAACTCAAAACCACGAAGGTGTCTTACGCCTGTCGGCGACTATGCGGCGATTAGACGGCGTAGCCGCCGTCAGAGCACGCAGGCAAAATAACGAAAACGGAGACCTTCAGCCTCATTTTTTTCGTGCTCTAGATCCTTATGAAGAAAGTATCTTACCTTAAATACAAGGACAAGATTCAATGCGCCACAGAAAGGTACTGCTTTTCGTTAATAGATCTCCGCCAATAGTTTCGTATCCCCCAAATTTGCATCAAAACGTTCCTCACTGGACGAGTTTAACTTACCGCTCAGCTTACGATATACGCCATTCTCCTCACAAAGAAATACCTACGATAGACATGTTAAGTTAAAGTGCTTTCCGCTTCACAGAAGTGGTTAAAATATAATTCGACATAGAAACATCAAGACGTCATTCTACACTTGAATGCGTCCTACCGAAAGTACATTCTTTATTCCATGTTGTGATTTCTACGAGGGTTCTACTTCTTTAAACTAAGGACTCGAATATTAATCTCTATTATAAAAGAATAAATCCTATTCAGTTTATTAACATCGGGCGCAAACCACAGGATTGATTGATTGATAATAAAGTTTTAGCCTCCCTTAACCATAACTAAGATGTTCTAAGAGAGGAAGGATGAAGGCACCATTTAGTATGGAGTTAAGGAAACGCGGAATCTACGCACAAGGTGCATAAAAACAGCAAGCTAAGAAAGAAGTTCATGAAACTAGATAAAAGTTGAAGAAGAAAGTAGTAGATGCAGAAAAATAGGACAGCAGTGAACCCAAAAGAGATGGTCTGTAAAAAAAAAAAAACATTCTATTTCAATAAAAAGAATGCCTACCTAACCATTAGCTCGGGATCTCACATGAACAACAGGAAAATGGCACGGATTCAATTAAATCTCGCACGGATTCATCAATAGAGGGGAATACTGAAATATTGGAAGTAAAAACCGCAGACTTCACACTAGAATGACAGCACGCCTTATTTTGCACATGACGTACTGTCTGTCGGAAGTGAACGTCACGCAAGAAAAAAATTGCCCGTCTATACTAGTCATCCTAATGATTTCCATGCCCTACTGAAACTCTAAAAGCAGAGGAACAATATCGTGAGACAAGGTTAGACTTACAAATGGATCGCAAGGATACATGCTCACAGACTCCTCAATTGAATTATTGACTTTCTTACACCAGCTATCGACCATCAATTCAGGAGTTGGTTAGAAGCATCCAATTTTCGGTATTTAGAGCGCAGTAAGAGTGTGTGAAGACCATGAAGGTCAGAGCTTAGGTGCGGTCTTGCAAGTCGCGCCTCAACCTCACGCTGCACTTTCGTGCAGAAAACAGCACTTTATTGTCAACCATTCACCATTGTGCAATAAATATAACATTTTGAATGAATCACTTCTCACACGCTTGTATTAAATATAATATTTTGGACAAATCATTTCTCAGATGCTTGCAATGAAAAAATTTACCGACGTAAGATAACGCAGAGATTTTAGGCTTCAAGTTTTTAGGACAACTTTGATACACGACAATGTCGATCGCACACGACGTCTTGGCACGCTTCCATTTCCATACATGCATCATAAACAGCAGCGCACCATGAAAACAACATTTATTTCCTCTTTCTCACGAATAACTTACAAGAGGGAACATCACGCGAATTTGAAACAAACCCAGAAGCGATCAAACCTCGACAACCATGTATATGAAGGCCACGACATTTCACAAAGCCATCATTTCTCATTTCTTCCGCCTTCAAAAGCAAGAGGAAAGCTGCACGCAATCCCTGAAAAAGCTTCAGAGCAGAAATCGCAGTGCAAATCTCATCGCTTTGAAGTGAGAGCTCATGAAGACATGACTCATCAGGTGTGGCATCAGGACGCGACTATGCGATCACCAACAGCCCGCGTGAGAGCGCACGACCTATGCTGTGATTTACAGGCTCTTGACATCATAAAAATGAAGAGAAATGTTGCATTTGAATGGAAGTGTTGTAGTCTATTCGGGTCTTTGCTTCGCTGAAACAACTAATGCAATGAGAATATAAGTTGAATGCAATGAGAATATAAGTTGAATGCAATTGCCCAAAAACGACGTTGGGCGACAGTACTCAACTATACTCAACTACGTTGGTTTTCCTTTTTAATCCCCAAAAAATTGCAAGAAATTTAGAAAATAGAACGCGTTGTGAAAGCCCTCTCTGACACCACCGAATTTGCTACCCAAGGGCGCTTCTGATGCCAAAACAGACCTAAACACTCACAGCATCCAGAACACAAGCAAGGAATGTAATGCCAAGAAAAATTTACGAAGGAATTTATAACAGCCGTGAAGCGGAGATTAGATGCGAGTTTAAGCCTCTTCAACCGCAAAAAACGTTACGAAGAGAGGAAGGAGAAGGCACCAGTTCGTATGTAGATAAGGGAACGTGGAATCTATGCAGGAGCATAGAAACAGTAAGCTGAGAAAAGAGTTTATGAAACAAGGTAAAAGTTGAAAAAAGTAAAAGGGGCTGAAAAACAGGACAGCAGTGAACCAAAAATTTTAGTCCTTAACATAAAAAAAGCAGTTCAATGATTGATTGAAGAAAAATTAGTTTCAGCCTCCCTTTACCACAACAAAGATGTTTCAAGAGAAGAAGAAAGAAGGCACCATTTAGTATGGAGTTGAGGGAACGCGGAATTTATGCACAAGGTCCATAGAAACAGTAAGCTAAGAAAGAAGTTCATGAAACAAAATAAAAGTTGAAGAAGAAAGTAGTAGGTGCTGAAAAACAGGACAGCAGTGAACATAAAAAGATGGTCCGTAACAAAACAAAACCTATTTTATTTCAGCAAAAAAAGAAGTCTACCTAACCTTTAGCTCGGGCCCTCACATAGTCCCCCTGGGAGCGCTAATTCCCATAGATACAATAGTTGTATCCCCCTGAGGAGATATATGCACAAAGGGTGCGCATAGAAACAGTAAAATAAGAAGGAAGGTTATGAAACAAGATATAAGTTGAAGAAGAAAGTAGTAGGTGCTGAAAAACAGAACAGCAGTAAACCGAAAAAAATGGTCCTTACAAAACAAAAAAAATCATTTCAACGAAAAGAAGGCCAACCTCACTCTCAATTCAGGACCTCCCATTTTCCCCTGGCAGCGCTAATTCCCATAGATACAATAGTTGTATGCCCCTCAGAACAACCGCGAAGCAAAACTCAGCCCAAAAATTTCGAGTGAAAAACACTTTCTCTTGACGCTTGCTTCACTGCGATATTTAGATCAAAATTACTCTTATTATGGCACGAGGATTTAACACTGCACATTTAACTTAGAATGAAATTAAATGGTAACTATTCCTAGGTGTGAGCAGAACAGGAGGGCACAAAAAGCAAACACCGCACAATTGACTTGAAACAAAATTGAATGCATGAGCAGAAAAAGAGCACCTAGCACCAGGCACGAAGCGCAGGGTCACAGACAGAATGCGGCCCCAAAGGACAATTTACGTAGGCGCGCCGAGGACCAGATCTTGGCAAGTCCACAGCAGTGTTACCGCACACGCAGGAAGCGTGGCAGCCGCTATAACCTGACAACCGCGCTCAGCTAATCGGTGAGTTTCTTCATGCTTCGCTTACGTGATCAATGGGGCAAATTTTAGACCGCCAATTCTCGCCTAATGAGCCCGTGACGTTTTCACTGATAAGAGTTAGGACCTGAGGCCGGTCGCTCGCTTCAGGCGCGTGAGTGGGTCAAATTTATTGATTTTATTCTCAAAACAGGATTAGAATACTTCCATAAGATTACGCCATCTGTGATATTTAATTCCGTCAGTATTCCAACTTTTATCAGACGAGTTAGTTTGAGCCTACCTAATCTCAACGAAGGCGATCCAAAGCGAGGAAGGATAAAGGGACCATTTAATATGGAGTTCAGGGAACGCGTAATCTGTGCAGGTGCATAGAAACAGTAAGTTGAGAAAGAAGTTAGAATAGACGATTAGTTAGTTTAAGCCTCCCTATCCGCAACAAATGCGATCCAAAGAGAGGAAGAAGGAAGGCACCACTTATTATAGAGTTAAGGGAACTCGGAATCTATGCAGAAAGGTATAGAAACAGTAAGTTGAGAAAGAATTCATGAAACAAAATCAATGTTGAAGAACAAAGTAGCAGGTGCTGAAAAACAGGACGGCAGTGAACCGGAAATAGGTGGTCTTTCACATATCATAAACATTTTCTTTCAACAAAAAGAATTCCTACTCAACTCACAGCTCGGGCCCTCACATTTTTTCCCTGGGAGCGCTAACTACCATAGAAACAACAATAATTATTGTATCCCCCTGAGGGGTGAGAAAGAAGTTCATGAAACAAGATGAAAGTTACAGAAGAAAGTAATACATGCTGTAAAACAGAACGCATTGAACCGAAAATAGAGAGTAACAAAATAAAAAACATATTCTATTTCACCATTTCACCAAAAAGAATGCCTAGCTAGCTCTCAGCTAGGGACAGCACACATCCCCCTGGGAGCGCTAATTCCCATAGATCAGTGCGCGAACACTTTCGGGGTCATGAACGATTATTCGTTAGTTATTGTGAGTGAGCATGGCCTCCTCGTACCCGACGCTAGCTCGTCACGCTGTTCCCCAGCTCCTGATCTTCCCTGGACGTGGGAGTGCGAGCAAGGGTTCTCAGCCTTCATGACCATCAAGTCGAAGAGCTGGAACAGTCTTGCTGCGCCCTGGCATGATTTCCGATGTGCTGTGGGCAAAGTCATGCCCCGTATTGACCAGCTGGTGAAGAAGAAGCAGATACAGCCCTTGCATTGTGTTGTTGAAGCACTGGATCTACTTATACAATTATGGAAATAAAATGATATCTGATCGAATTTAGTTTCTCTGAAACCAGATAGTACGCGGCGACTGTACGGGACCTCCAATTGGTATTCGATTACAAAAAGGTTGGGAACCACTACACTAATTGCATCCCCTGATGAGTCCGATAAGATAAGGACATTTGCACTATTTGATTCCATTAGCATTCGAACCTTTATCAGACGAGTTAGTTTAAGCCTCCCTAACCTCAACGAAACTGTTCAAAATAGAGAAAGGAAACAGGCGCCATTTTGCAAGGAATTTATGGAATGAGGAATCTATGCACAAGGAACGTTCCCATACAAGACCTCCTGCGCATAGAAACAGAAAGTAACGAAAGAAGTTTATGAACTAAGATAAAAGTCGAAGAACAAGGTGAGAGGTGCTGAAAACAGGGCGGCAGTTCACCACAAAAAAGGTCTATAACAAAATTAGACTAGATTATGAGTTAGTATCAGCCTCCCTAGCCCCAACAAAGGCGTTCAAAGAGAGGAAGGATTATTACATCATTCGTTACGGAGTTAGGAGAACGCGGAATCTCAATCTCCCGTATGCACAAAGTCAGTTCCCACACAATATTCCATGCGGACTGCAAAACAAACAAACAAAAATTTTCTGTTTCAACAAAAGGAAGGCCTACCTAACCTTTAGCTCGGGACCTCACATATTACCCCAGTGAGCGCTAATTCCGATAGATGCAGTAGTTGTATCCCCCTGAGGGGAACAAAATCGGTGAAGTTGAAGCAGCACAAAAGGCGCAAGAATTTAGAAGCGCGATCAACACAGCTCGCATCGCTGGCACAAGTAAGCGCGAGGCACTCAATGAGAGTGAAAGGTGAATTGACAAAAATTTTCCTCGTGCTCTAATGAACTATCTGCTGTACACATATTTGTGTACACGAATTGTATTCTAATTATAATAATCGTTGTATTTATGTACACATTCGTAGCCGAATATTTCTAAAGATCCCAATTTCTCTAACGAAGTTTTCAAAATCGCTTCAAATAAAAATTCAGTCAATCTACATTAAATGCACATTGCGTTTCTGATGATTCAACTCGATGCGTAAAAAATAATTCGATGAAGGCATAATTTACGGGACAAAATTAGGTCTCAATCCTGTTAAAGCAGCTGCCGCTGCTCCCTACAAGCTGTGCGAGATTATTAATTAATTATAGCCAATCACAACAAAGGTGTTCTAAAAATAGGAAGAATGAGAGCCCAATTTCATATGGAGCTCATGGAACACTAAATCTATGCACGAGGTGTGCTCATGATTGATTGATTATAAATTAGTTTTAGCCTCCTTTTACCAAAAAAAACAAAGATGTTCAAGGAGTGGAAGGATGAAGGCACCCTTTGTTATGGAGTTATGGAAAGGTGGAATCCATGCACAAAGGGTGTTCCCGCAGGGAATTCCGTACGCATAGAAACAGTGAGATAAGAATGAAGGTTATGAAACACGATAAAAGTTGAAGAAGAAAACCAGAGGTGCCGAGAAACAGGACAGCAGTGAACCGAAAAAAGATTATCCTTGCCAAAGCAAAAAACTTTTATTGCAACAAAAAGGCCTACCTAACTCACGGCTCAGGACCTCACATTTCCCCCTGGGAGCGCTAATTCCCACAAATACAATAGTCGTATCCTCCTGAGGAGGTGTGTTCTCATACAAGATCTCTCACGCGAAGGAACGCGATTTAAGAAGGAAGGTTATGAAGCAAGATAAAAATTGAACAAGGAAGTAATTGGTGCTGAGTAACAGGACAGTTGTAAGCCGAACAAGTAACAAGATGTACGTAACAAGATGAAAAACCTCTTTTTCTTCAACAAAAGGCATACCTAAACATCAGTTTCAAACACCACATTTTCTTAAAGGGAGCTCTAATTCCTATGGCTACAAAAGTTGTATTTCCCCCTGAAGCCAAGAGTCACAATTTTCACTCAGACTTGCGACCCCAAAGCTCAAAGAAAATTGTGAAAGATGCTCTTGAAACTCATTTTCATTTGGAAATAAAGTGGAATTTTTCACCATAGAGCGCACTCTCACTCTGCGATAACGCATTACGATGCTGACAGACCAAGCATAAACGTCATTTTTTTTTAAGCATTTTAATTTAGGTTGTAAATGGTTGGATCGGATGGAAGGCGCGCACAACAACAGGAATTAAGTACGCGTTATATATAAAATTATTTACTTTTGTAAAGCATATAAATTTTTACTGCTGTGTATATTACCATTATATTTGCCATTTAGTACCGCAGCAGTCCCAAAACGGGGACTGCAGTAGTTAACATACTTCGACAAGTTTTAATTGCATATTTGTGCGAAAAAAAATCCAAGAAAAACCGGTCACCTGCCATGAGTGGGCTCCCAGGATCGTGACTGAAGTATACGAGTGAGCTACTAAAGCACAGACCAGAGCCATACGGACTAACTCAACACATTTTCTTGACAAGCACCAGATTTGTTTTTTTTTGCACCAGTGCAGAAGTACAAATTATGGTATTTTTAAGAACCGAGAAATAACCGGCTATTCCTGGCACATTTAGACAAAGATGAAATTTCCAACAGGCGTTAATTGTGTAAAAAGAAATCTATTTAACAAGCAATCATTAATGGAATTCTTGTCTGAATATGGTTACATGTTTTGAGACGAACAATTAAAAATCGTAAAACTGAAATTTATTCAACTAGATATTTTTACTAGTACAACTGAAGTGGATATGGTCCCATGTACATACTGTGACGAATAATCAAAAAGCACAAACATCATCCATAATTGGCTAAAGAAATGACACGGCCACGTTTCAAGAAGGCACAGATGCCAGAAGGTATAAGATTGTTGATGTTCGAGATCATCACCAAGAACGCGACTTTCGCGGAGACTCGCGGCCCAAACAAAATCGGCTTTCTAAGACTTGAGTAGGACGCGCACGCAGTATCTCGATTTGAGCACATCGCTACGCCCAGCAAAACAAGCACAAGTAAGCGAAATGAGAAGAACTAATGCGATCAAAAACAACACTTCTCGATGAAATTGCAAACTACACTAATAAGAACGCTTCGAAGGAAGTAGTTGAAACACTATACCAAGAAATAACTTTGATTAAATTAGCAGCATACTACACCGAGTAAATGCTTCTCGATGAAATTAGTTGCACACTACACCGATCCCTCACGAGACAAAGAAGCGTAAGAGGGAACATAGGAAACAACTGATGTTACAGCAATATTCCTGCAACAAAGCTAACTCGGCTGTAAGTAGGACACGAAGTGGAAGTTCTATTTTAAATGGGTGACATACTGTATAGCGGACCTCAAGTAGTGTTTTCATTTGGAGACCAATTTTACGTTCCTGACATAGTGTTTAGATTGGATATTAGTTTAAGCCTCCCAAATGCAAAAAAGGCGTTCCAAAGAAAGGAAGGAGCAAGACACCATTTAGAATGGGGTTAAGGGAATGCGGAATCTATGCCCAAGGTCCATAGAAACCGAAAGTTGAGAAAGAAGTTTATGAAACAAGATAAAGGTTGACAAAGAAAGTAGTGGGTGCTGAAAAACAGGGCAGCAGTGATCTGAAAAAAAGATGATCCGTTTCAGAACAAAAAAAACTATTTCATTTCAACATAATGAAGGTCCACCTAACCTCAATTTCAGAGCATTCAGACCAAATCATTCAGACAGAAGAATAGCGGCACAGAAAGCCGGTCTTTCATACAAACAAACTCAAGTAAACCAAGATAGATTAGTCACATCAGACCACAAAACAAACTATACCATATCAGCTATGACCACAATGATAAGCTATGACCACAATGATAAGCTATCCGCACAAGCCTACCTGCAACAAATAATGATTCTGCAGTGAATAACTTCGGTTACTACACGGCCAAACAATTATGTATCAGAGAGTACACGCATTTCCTTTGCCTCCAATACCTCCAGGCGAGCTCCTAAACTTGGCAACATAGCGTTGACATCACGCTACTGGTCATCGCTTTAATGCCAACTTTGAAATTTTCCAATGGAAGAACACGAAAAGCTCTACAACATGATTTCTATCAAAACTAGAGTGATATGACAGCTAATGACGCCGAAACGAGCTTGACCACAATTTTTATTTTGTCTTATCAAAAAGAATCTAAACAATATGCGCAATCTAAACAGAAAAAATATCATTGCATGTCTCCTCGGATTTTTCACACCCTGATCAGCCCAACGACACAATGGAGCCCAACGACAAAATCAACGACACAATGGAGCTAACACACTTCCGCCCCTTTGATTCATCATAAATGGAGCCAAGTATCGGACTTCTGCTCTGACGTCACGATTTCTAAGAGCAAGATTAGAGATCAACAAAGGAGGCAATAACATTTTCAGTACATTCCCTCTCCTCCCAATGAACCCCAAAAACAATCTTGCATGCCGGCAAAAAAACGCTACGTATTCGAAACAAATCTGGGAGATGCACTTGCTTGGGGGATGAGAGCCAAGTAATTTCATTTGCCAACGAAAGTTGGTTATGAAGTCCACAAAAAAGATGAGCTAGAACTGGAATCTACTTGATGGAAGCCTGACAACGAAGATTCAGTACCTGGTCCGCAAGGACAGTAAAGGCCGTTACGAGTAGACGTCTTCCTCTTGTCTGCTACTGTTGGAGAATGCAAGCAATTATCTGGTGAAGGAGGCTGCTGACCATCCGTTGCTTTTTCGATGTAATTGGCAAGCGTATTCAACTCGAGCGACAGCAAATCGCTCGTTTCCACCTCTTCTTTTTGTTGGTAGTTGAATGACTTCTGTTCTATATTGATACTTGACAACAGCCTGGAAGGCGACAAATCGCGTTCTTCTTTCTTTTGTTTGTAACTGAGCGATTTCTGATCTATCCTTAAGAAGGGTAAAAGGCTGCAGGAAGTATCGCCCTCTCCGTCTTCGTTTTGCGGGCAGTTGAGCGACGTTTGGTCTATCCTGATGCCTGAGAGCAAATTGGAAGGGGACAATTCGCACGGTTCTTCGTCCTTTTGTTTGTAAGAGAGAGACGCCGGGTCGATCTTGAGGAGCGGCAGCAGACTGGCAGAAGAAGAATTGCCGCTGTTGCTGGGCAGACAGGCCAGACTGACAGGCATGGTGGTGATGCTCCAGCAGGAGTCCCTCCATCAACATTTTGTCCTCGTGTCTATCCTCGTCAGTATACCTTGGGGAACTAGCGCTCCTCAGTGGTAACCCTAGCTAGTACGGCGCGTCGTCCTCGCCCCGCCGGTGCCCCCAAAACTGGAAACGACGACCGTTCCTATCGCACGGCCACTAACCTTCAGTAATTCCAAATTAAAACAGCCAACCTACTGCCACAAATGCGGAATCCACGCTCGATATGAGCGCTCAAAAGCGTTTTAACACATGGTCACTAATAAGCAGTTGATTTTCTGAACTGATTCGTTCGTTCCTCAGAGCAACGCCGCTCCTCGCAAAGAACGTAAGCACTGATCGGGAATTCTTCAGAAATATGTACGCCAACCGTATTTCACGCACTTAGTTGCACTTTTTCACAGCGTGATAATTTTACATGTTCATAATAAAAGCATTCAACAGAACACAAGTAATTTGAACAAAACAAAGGGAGCTAGTGCCAAAGACCAAGCTGATAGTCTAACAACGCTTCAGTAAAGATCGATCCACGGAGAGCTGAAACGACTTCAATTAACAAATCTTCAACACGATCGTTGCAAGCAAGTAAAGAGGCTGATTTTCCAGACATACACAGAGTGTAAACCTCGATAGTCGAAACTTTCATGTGTGCTTGCTTGGAAAATCATAACTGGCGTGACCCAGTTTTGGTCAGTCAGAATATGAGATTCTCTAAAAAAAAAATCATTTGCTTGGTAAATATTGCTACTATTATCACCTGACGCAAACCATTAATCTGAAACCGGTTTCAGTGCTAAGACACGTCGATTATTTCGGTGGACATTTGACGGCACCAGTAATACAAACTCAACGAGCTACGTTGTTCCCGACTGGAAGGTAGATATGTTGCAAATAACGGAGTGTCGAAGAGCTGGTCAAGCGTGAAAAAGATTTGACACAAGACCGGCAGTATAGGAACTGAGCGAGTTGATTTCAGTCCGTATATTAATCCAAGAATTCATCATTCGCATTTCAGAAAGCAATCTACACAAAAACTTATTGATACTTGGTCGAGGTCAACACTAACAGTAACAAATTGTTTCAACAATCATTGGTCAGAGTTCCGAGAAGACGAAACTCATTGGTCAAGGTTATTCGTTGATAACAAACTCGCGCAAGCTTTGCGTTTAGATACAATAATTGGTCAACATCCGATCTTAATATACCGAAAAGAATTTGTGACAACACAGGCAGGACATTTGGACCCCACGAGAATAAAGAAGTTAGATACTAATTCGTGGCTACAAGGTCAAAGCTTTTGCGGTGACTACGGTAAAATGTGTTTGGGCAGCTTATCACACATAGTCTGAGCAGCACTCGATCAAAGCAGTGACTAGATTCGAGCAGAGGCTAGCACGAAGGAAAGTAGTCAACTAACTTGAGAACAGGTCACGGTAAGTCTTGAGCCTGAGCAATACCGCTGGTTGAGCACGTCATTCTTTGGACCCAAGAACCAGCTTAGTTTTAATAAGAACCACCGAATATCACAGAATAGTTGGGGCGACAACGGGAGTGCCAGAAACTGCCGCCCTCTGCGTCACATGACAGAATTGATCGAACTTTATTTATTCATTTCGTTTGTTTCTTTTCGATGAGCTAATGATAGGAAGATTCATCGTGTAGGAATGTCACAACAAATATGAGCAAATACAGACAAGAGAATTAAGCCAAGTTGAACTATTTACACCGGCAGCTCTTAAGCGTCTCCAACGCCCTATTATTCAAGGCAAAAATGAGCAAAGCGTTTGTCACGGATCCGCAGGGTCAATTATTCCACGCCTCACTTCACTGAAGGTGACACACAAGGTTAATAAGTTACAGTTCCACTGCCTTATTCGACACAACGCTGGTATTTACATCCTCATTACGCACAATATCTTCTTTTCTGCACAAGAGGAGTGTGAAGTTCTCACACAGTGTGTGTAGCGGAGTTCGTAAACACGGACACACAGAGGCAGGCCCGCTTAATCCTTGGTATTGTTTTCCTGCTTTCGCTACCTCAATGCACTGGTCCAATAGCTAACTCGTAGAAATAAAAGTGCACAGGAAACAGAGCTACAGCCACATCACCACCACCACCCTCAGCACCCTGCCATCACACTGGTCGCCACTCATGCCTCAGACACGCAAAATGAAATCAAATGAAATCCTTGAGGGCAGAAAGCCTTCGATTGTCCGGTCATTCCAAGCGGCTCACGCCCGCGCTACGAAGTTAAGGACTCAGGGCACAACACGACCACGGGAAACTTTCATGCAGGTGGGAAACTGGAGAAACTTTAATTTTTAATTATTCTGCAACAAGAAAAATTCTGTAGTGCAGTGAAATTTCAAGCAGGCAGGCAACACTAGAGCTCGGTGCCAACGCTTCTTGCTGCCAATGCCGCCACCTCACGCCATGCCAATACAGAGAGCCTCGGTTACGTACACGGTGGTGCCTACACGGTGGTGCTTACGTGGTGGTGCTTACATGGGGGTGCTTACATGGGGGTGCTTACATGGGGGTGCTTACATGGGGGTGCTTACATGGGGGTGCTTACATGGGGATGCTTAGATGGGGGCGCTTACATGGTGGTGCTTACGTGGTGGTGTTCAGATGGGGATGCTTAGATGGGGGTGCTTACATGGTCCTAACTAACATATTTTTATTCCAAAATCTAATACAATCGCACATGACAATATTCAAACCTACACCCACTCACACAATTTGTAGAGCCACACAGCCGTAGTTACGCACATATTCGTGCTTGCATGTACAGCAGCACGTAAATAAATACATACAGTTAGCGACGAAATTATTCGCACACCCCTCGTCTTTCAAAACTTTATGGAATTACTCAAAAACTATTGTTGCCACAGGCACAAGATTTTCACAAGGTGTGAAGCATATATTAGTGACAAAAATACGAAGTTTCTAGAACAAAATAATATTTTTGAAAGATTTAACAAGCTGAACTTCAGAAACACGAATAGACAAAATTACTCATACAATAGAGAACATTACATTTTATTGAGAAGTATTTATCGTTATACTTGCTTTAGTGAAAAAAATTGTGTCTAAAATGTTCTTGAACATTCTAGATGTGAGATCATTCTAGAAAATTGTGCCAGAGCTAACGGGGGGCCAGAGGAGTAGAGCTTGGTCATTCGCACACTAGCGCCACGATGGGAAAAACTAAGGAACTCAATGTGGACCTCAGACAGAAGATTATTGACTGCCACAAAGCTGGAAATAGTTATGGCGACATATCTAAGTGTTTGAGCATTCCAAGATCTACAGTACAATCTATTATAAAAAAGTTTGCTAAGTTTAGTACTGTAGAAACGTTGCCTGGACGTGGTCGCAAACAAAAACTCTCGGTGAGAATTTCTCGAAAACTGTATCGTGAGGTTAACGCTAATCCACGAGTGAAGCTAGACGACATTGCCGAGAGATTGAACTAGCGTGAGCAATCGCACAATCCAGCGCTGTCTGAACAAGGAAGGCCTACACGGACGCCGACCTCGAAGGACTCCACTACAAAAACCATGTCATGTTGCTGCTCGCTTGAAATTTGCAAGGTCACACTTGGACATGGACAAAGGCTTATGGGAGAGAGTATTACAAGGTGACGAAACCAAAATGGAGCTTTTTGAGCACAATGACGTGAAGAAGCTTGGGCATAAGAATGGTGAAGCTTTCCTGCCGAAGAACACTGTGCCAACAGTTGAACACGGAGCTATTGTTTATTGTTTTATTGAACACTAATGTTTTGGGGTTGTTTTGCTGCATCGGGTACTAGAAAATTGGTTGCAATTGAAGGGAAGATGAACTCTGATGACTATATTTCTATTTTGGACGAAAACCTGAATGTATCAGCTAATAGTTTGCGACTTGGAAGGTGGTGGGTATTTCAACAAGACAATGACCCAAAGCACACGGCCAAGTCTACAACGAGCTGGCTCCAAAGAAATAAGATAAATGTGCTGCCATGGCATTCGATGAGTCCTGATCTCAATCCAAAAGAAAATTTGTGGTAGGAATTAGAAGTCAACATCAACAAGAGAGCTCTAAAGAATCTTCAGGAATTGAAACGCATCGCCATTGAAGAATGAAACAATATCTCATCTGAAACTACGGAAAAGCTTGTCAAAAACTATTATAAAAGGCTTTTAAATGCAATTGATTATTAAAAATGTACTCATATGGTAGATTCACCTCAAAAATGTGAAATACTACTCACTTTGGGATTTACATAATTTACAATTATGAATAATTTTGTCTTATCGTGTTTCTGAAGTTCAGCTTGTTGAATCTTTCAAAAATAATTATTTGTTCTAAAACTTCGCATTGTAACTAATATGAGCTTCACACCCTGCGAAAATCTTATGCCTGTGGCAACAATAGTTTTCGATTAATTCTAGAAAGCTTTGAAAGACGACGGGTGTACGAATAATTTCGTCGCTAATTGTATACACACACACCATTTAACACACCTAAATATCTATCACTAATACACAGCTTCACTCACCCATCCGTACCATATCTACATCCACGGCTATACTCGCAAATCTATACTTCAATACACATCGATGCCTAAATCCAAAGCTAGACTCAAACATCTGTACCTATATATACTCATACATTCATACCTACACACACAGCAATACTCACTTACCCATACCTACACACACAGCTACACTCACATATCCATACCCACACACACAGCTACACTCACATACCCATACCTACACACACAGCAATACTCGCATACCCATACCTACACACACAGCTACACTCACACATCCATACCTACACACACAGCTACACACACATACCCATACCTACACACACAGCTACACTCACATATCCATACCTACACACACAGCTACACTCACATATCCATACCTACACACACAGCTACACACACATATCCATACCCACACACACAGCTACACATACACACACTCCCATACCTACACACACAGCTACACTCACACATCCATACCTACACACACAGCTACACTCACACATCCATACCTACACACACAGCTACACTCACAGCTACACACACGTGCCGACACACAGCCGCACGCTCTACAACCCCACACCTTCACACGGCCACGCACACGCGTCCCGCTTTCCTCACGAATTTTTTCTTTCTTCGCACAACTACGTGAGGTTTTGTCCACTCCACCGTCTAAATCTGTCCTTCTAGGTTAATGTTAAGTCGTCCAGGGGAGAACGCTTATGCGTTCAACCTTTGCTGGAGAGTGCATTGGGGAGATTTCCTTGTCTCCCGTTTTCAGATGATAATTTGGATCAAAATTCAGAGCAGGTGCCCGGAAATAACAATTAACAACAGATAGAGCAATAACGCAGGTTACAGTCATTGCATATTCGGGATAGTTACACGTAAAATATCTTCGTCTGTGACACGCGTACGCACCACAAAAAAAAAAGGCTTCAGAAAATGTCTCTTCGTCCACCAAATAGAGGCAAAAGTTTGGCGTTCAGTAAGCAGTGTCTTGCAGTATCCTTCAAGAAAATGAACAAAATACTTTGCTTCGATACATCGATGCGCCAACAGCGTGTCAAAATGACCACTAAATCCATCCCCTCAATGAATTGCCGAATCGAGGAAATGAAACTGATCCAGACGATCAGACACCGAAGGGAACGGAAGCCTCTTAACTGGGCACAGAATATCTCGCATCTCACACTGTCATGCACAGGTATCTGATTAATGCTATAAGTGATTTAACAACGTTATGAATCGCCTCTTACAAACTGACACACTTTCTACAAGTCTCGGTCATTAGTGATTTTTCAGCTATATGTAACATCAAATTATGAGGTAGTTTAAGAATCTCAAATCCCAACATTAACGCTCCTACGAAAAGGTAGAAGGCACCATTTAGTTTGAATTTGAGGGAGTGGGGAATCAATGCACAAGGTGTCTCCACACCTTGCGCATAGAAACAGTATGATTGAAAGAAGTTGATGATGGAAGGTTAGATTCATCTTTGTTTGGACTCCCTAACCACAGTAAATGAGTTCTAAGGAGAGGATTAGATTAGATTACTAGTTAGTTTGAGCCACCCTATCCGCAACAAATGCGATCCAAAGAGAGGAAAGAGGAAGGCACCATTTAGTATAGAGTTAAGGAGAGAATCCCCCTAATGGACCTTTTTTTTATTATTGAACCTAGGGCAATGAAATTTGGTATACTGATTGGAAATGCAATTTAGAATCATTTATCTTCTATGAGATATTGCGATTTTCTGGAGAAGAAAATAGGAAATCATAGAAAACGATATTTCAGGGGGTTTTCAAAATGCTTTTTGTCTGACAGTTTTTGAGGGACAGTGATGATTTTGGTATCATTGGATGCAGAAAGACGTGTACATTCCAAAAACTTGAATGTTTTTTCCCCAAATTTTTAGTTTTAAATAAAAAAATTAAAAAATTCGAGAGCAAACTTGGTTTTCGAAAAAATGCGGATTTATGACATCATAACTTTTGAACAAAAATTTACTTACAAAAACCATTTGAATTTTTGAAAATTTCTCGTCTTTCGGCATCCAATGACATCCAAATCATTACAGTAGCTCAAAAACTGTAGGAGAAGCATTTTGAAACCCCACATTCCAAGGTTTTCAGTATAAACAAAACAAAGAAACGTAAACAAAACAAAGAAACGTAAATGATATTTTTTTAAATTTTTGGTGCAGGTTAGACCCCTGAAATAATTATACAATAATATATAGACATAGAAGATGACATAGCAACGTCGCGCCGTGAAGAAAGTGCCAAGAGTGAGGTGTAACATGATAAGATTATTAGTTAGTTTAAGCCTCCCTATCCGCTACAAAGGCGATCCAAAGAGAGGAAGGAGGA
>JACJUY010003142.1:85772-130462 GCA_014220935.1 Platorchestia sp. MABIK | reverse complement strand
ATGAATTACAGGGTATAAATCTGAGCTGAGCTCTCGTTCGTATTTTGTTGTGGATATATTTTAGAGCATTTCCTTGCAAAAATATGCATGCATTAGAGCTGCTGCTGCGCCAGAGCTGCACTGTCAGTGATGCATATTCTGAAAGGTTTGCCTGCAAATTTACGCTCAATAAGTCATCTTTCCGAGGCCTTTGATCTCTCTTTGGTTTTGCTTTACGTAAATTGAGCGATGGAGTTTTCCTGTTAGCGTAAATTTTCTACGAACTAAATAAAAATTGTGTTGTTCACAAGTAGTAACTAAATATACATTGCGTTGTCTTCAAATAGAAACTTCAGAAGAATTCCTTATATGTTTCGAGTAGTGTAAATTGAAGGCTGTAAATGGAAAAGTTCTTCAGAAGGATATTATGCGAGGAAAAACCTACTCAGCACTTTGACGACAAAGTTTACCGCACGCTCATGAAACATCTCGCTTTTATTTGAATAATGGTGTCAGTAAGTGTAAAATCAAACCACAGTTTGATTCGCGGAGATTAACTCCTGTTTATCTCCGCGTTGTATTGTGGATACAGTCTGCTACAAGTGATCAGTTGTCGAAAGATATTTTCCACCGTTTCTTGATAATGTAATTAACAAATTTAGGCAGCCTAAATAAATTTTAGGACTGAAAACTACTCATAAGAAAAACATGACGGGTGGTCTGGTATTTTTTAATAAATGATTATTCACCGCATGTAAAATCAGTTGATTTATAAAAAATCATACCTAGGCATCTGCGGTAGTTTAATATCCAGTAGCAGTGAAACATGAATTTTCGCGTTTTTCAAACGTCTCTCCTTAAATGCCATCACTGAGCACAAAATAATTCTATGCAAGGCTGAACTCCACACTAAATGGTGTATCATCCTTCCCCTTCAGGAACGTTTTTGTTTGCTTGGTTAGGGAGATTCAAATTAACGTATAATTCAATATTCAATCATAAGTAAAAGATTCTAGCAATAAATTCCACGTGTGTTGATGCCGTATGAGCAGTGGGGGAGCTGATGATGAAGTTAGACTTTATAGAGCCCTCCTTGCTCTATTGATTCTTGCACACTATGATTCAGTGAGTTACCTGAGTTTGCTAAGAAAAGATATTTAATTGAATTACCCCGCTACCCCACGGGGTATTGACCTACCCCGCTAACTTTATTTTGACTAGTCCACCCCTTTACTTTAAATAAGAAAGAATGCGAAATCAAATGAAGGTCGGAAGAAAATAAAAAAATTAACTTCTTAGAGTTGATGAGGCCGAGTACACACGACCGGTCAAAAATGTATAATAATGTTTGACTAATTACATGTCACAAGTTCCTATTTCCTAACAATGCACCACGTGATGTTCATTCCTACTCGAATCTAATGGATTAATGCACCAAAAATTGTGAAGTTGATGAAGCTTGCATCCCAGATGCGCTCATCACACATTTTCTGCTGGTGGGTGTGACGGACAGACGCGGCTCCTATTATAGTATAGATTATTTGTACCCTATTGAATAAAAATTGCGGTGTCGGGCATTTAATACAAGAACATACATGTACCCTTGCTCTATGATCAGGAAAGCAGTAATGCAAGTAGCCGCTAATTTGCAGGCGGCAAGGATGAGTTTTACTGTTGAATAACTTCAAATCGGCCTAGGAAAGCTCTCTTTCAGTAATGAATTCTAAGATTGTCTGTGAAATACATTGTTTCTGGTCGGATGAAGGGGAAAACATGTTGTTTGATTGATTAGTCATTACTTGATGTGGTTTGAAGAATAAAACATTTTATTCTGGATATTTGATTTAATTTGAATGTGGTGCTGGGATTAATTTAATCATGTTCAGTGCAAAAAACTTCAGAAGTGGGGAAAGCTATGAATATGTTCACCATTTTAATTATCAGATATATAACACACAGAAGAGGGGAGGGTGCTTCACTCGTCTTACAGCACATCCCCTGCAAGTACACTACCTTGTCAGACTCCCTTTGACTAGAAATGTACTTCGAAAGCTACACGACTTCTTCACTAGGGGCTTCGTTGGCTTCTTCAAGGCTTTAGACTCCCTCGCAAACAATGGAGTGCACTAAGTTTTCACTCAGGAACTTCAGCTGTAAACAACTGAGAGTTCTTGCAACACGGAGAATTCGGATGTCCACTATACGTTGGGAAGGGCGGAAACTGCTACTGCATTTCAACTTTGAACACATGTGTGCGGAGTCAAAAACGTAATCGCAACGTCTGGATCTTAAAATGTCGAGTATGTCAGGTGTTTTTCATCGGGAATGTTCTTCGAAAATATTTTGAAAGGTTGTGGAGTCATGTTGGGCTAGCGAAGAATATGTATGAGGTTCTATTTTGATGGTGGCACTTTATTCCGAGCCATAACGAGATAATGAGAGCTACAAATGGTGATGAGCCCGCCTCACTAAATGAACTGACTTGAATCTGCATTTGCGAAGTCGACTCGTGAAAGAGACTTCCACTGAATAAGTATTTTGGCTTATTTTCTTGATAATCCTAGAAATTTAAATACATCTGTTGGTTGGATGGGCAAAAAAAAAATTCAACTAGACCTGTTGGAAATTTTTCGGAAAACTGCATTGCAATGTAAAAACAATAACGATATTTTGAAATACTCCAAATTTTGAAACACATTTGATCGCGAGTTCAATTCAGGAAAAAATATCAAACAATAAAATAAGAATAAATATAAATGAATGAAATATCAAGGTTAATGCACACTGTCTTGCCATTGCATTTTTCAGTTTATAGCTGTGAATGCGAAGTAAAATTTTATATATTATAGTTCTCACTTCTTACAGGAGGCTGTCGGAAGCTGATTAGAAGCTCTACTTCAAGTGAAAAAACATTGACTTGTTTTTCAGGGTCTAAAGTTTCGACTCCATTTTTTAATCTTTCCTACCCGTAATGAAAAATTGTAAACAATTTATTGAGCCAGGGTACACGAGTGAATGTTTTTTGTTAAATGCATATTTTTATAAGTAATATGAGCTTTTTTTATAATATTCCTGCAAAACACTGCCCTCTAACCTTGAGTTGATGACATTTTACGTAAAACTCAACGCACACGGATGCAAATTCGTCTGCTTTTAGCTAACATGATATTTGATTCACATTTTGAAATCTGATACGTTCCACAGTTTGAAAAATTTCTAAATTGGCATAAGCTGAGATCCGCATAAGATGATATATAAGTCGAGGATCGACTCTACACTGGAGACTAATGGTCACAAGCGTCATACTAGAGACAGCTCGGGTGGCACGTTCAGCGAGTTTGGTGAAATTACCCATATTTGTGTGGTAACTTGCAAAAGCATCGCCCCTTAGAGCGCTGCTTTTCTATCGATTCGCCCACCTCTATGCACAGAGGTGTGCATAGAGGTTGTCTTCAGTTTCTGAAGTTGTAGGATTTCGTTCCCTTTCTTTTTTCTCGCGTCCCTTTCAATGATGGCACGGTAGGCAGGAAGTGCAACTGACCTCTCGTAACTTTCGGTTTGCTTGTTTCTTCTCGACCTTCCATAGATACCTTTCTTCAATGCCGAGTGTAGGTAGCTGTGTTAACCAAGACGTTCGTAAGAGCAAATTGTGATCTTGTAGAGCCACGTAAAGTGTGCTTTCGTTGTTCTTTTCAGCAAGACGGATAAATTGTTTCCTTGTGGAGCCACGTAAAGTGTGCCTTCGTTGTTCTTTTAAACAAGACGTATAAATTTTTTTCTTTTGGGACCACGTAAAATATGTTTTCGTTGTACTTTATTTTAGTTATTTCCTTAAGTTGACAAGACCGTCAAATTTGAATCCATTATTACACCGCATTGTGTTCTGTTCAATTGTTGTTTGACATGATAGCGAGTATAAATTTCCTATATCACTGCGAGTACGATTGATTTCAAGAAAAATTTTTTGTATTATGAGCATTGTTGAGTTTTTATGTTATTTTTATTAATTTATTATACAATAGGAGAAGACAGACTATATTTCTTCTGGAAAGAACTGAGGAATCGATTTCAAAACTTGAAAACCTTAAATGCTTTGAGAAAATACCAAAGTCTCTTTCTTGAGATATTCTCTACGAAATTAACATTGCAGCTGCAAGCAATGAGTGCATCTTAAATTTTCAAAGGGCAACGGAGCAAGAACGTGGGCGTTCAGAAGCTTGATCATTCTGTATGTTATCGAGGATTATCATTTTTGAGCTGCTGCGTTCAACCAATTCTCAGCAACAGAACGAAAATTAAGCTTCCAAAACAGAAATCATCATAGTCTGAGGCCCTCCCTGGTGGAAAATATTTGGTCCTGAGCTGAGAGTTTGGTAGACTTTCTTTTTGTTGAAATAAAATGGTTTTTGGTTTGTTGAGGAGCATTTTTTTTTCGGTTCACTGCTGTTCTGTTTTTCAGCACCTCTGACTTTCTTCTTCAACTTTTATCTTGTTTCAAAACCTTCCTTCTTGACTGACTGATTCGATGCGAACGGGATCCTTTGCGAGAACTCACCTTGTGCATAGATCCTACGTTCCCTTAACTCCTTTCTAAATGGTGCCTTTGTCCTTCCTCTATTTAACATCTTTATTGTTGGAAGGGAGGCAAAAACTAATTTATAACCAATCAATCATTAATAGACTGAGGGTATCAGGCGAGGCGCTAGCGTGTAGCTGATTAGTCGTCAATTTTCTGGTTCAAAATCATGATTCAGAGGCTACGCTGCGGCAACTCTGGGGCGACGTAGTCAAAATAATTGCTTATTTATTGTGCTTACATCATTACAAGGTTTAAAGTCGCAGGTCTAAAGTTATACCCTAATACAGTGAAGTAAAAGTCAAGCCTTACGATGTATTATAGGGCGGTGCGGCGGGAGTGTTTTCCTCATGTTTTTTTTCAGCAGTGAAGAGTCTGAGCGAAGGGAGGAAAAAAGAGAAAGATAGAGCCTGTTCCAGAAGCGACCTAAAATTCTGTGAGTGAAGATTTTATTTTTATAAAAACTTCCGACTGCAAGTGACGTTCTCTCAAATAGAGTACTTAGAAGAAGGTAAATAACTTTCTCAAGTATCTGTTTGCAACCATCTTGCGTTACACACTGTCTAGAGTTCAATATACCTAGATAGTTCAATGGGGGAATCTCATGAAACTCAACTTTTTGCAATAAACTGCCATTTTATAGGCTATTTCGTCACCGGTTCCTTTTGCGCTTCTTGTTAAGGTATTACCAAGATTTATAGCTCTTCAGGTTGTCATTTGGGCTCAGGTCGACGGATTCGCGTGCTTGTTCCCAGCTTGTTTTTTGCGTAGAATTCTTGCGTCATAAAGTTCTCGAAGCGGGAGAATAATGCTGTTAAAATATCTTGTCGGGCACTTAAGTGACGGTCTAGAATAATTTAGAGCGACTACTGAAATAGGCTGAGAACTTCGTGGACGAGCTACGCTTCCCATGCAATATGCATATAATGGAAAGCCTTTGAGGACGAGTCAGAAAGATTTTTACTTTATGTATGGTCAGATATTAGCGTATAAAACACACAGAATATGCAAAGAAGAAGTAGATATACTGTTACTGAGCATCGCAAATTGTGAGGGCGTTGCTTTCGTAAATCAGGTGAAGTGTTTTTGTGATGAGCTGAGTTACGATCCTTCTGCTGCGAAAATGACCGTCTGAAATGAATTGAGAACTAAATTCCGAGGCTGGCGTGAGCTATCGCAGTAAAAGTTGGAAATTGCTCATTTTGCGCGCATGTTTAACTAGGAACTAGAGATAGGAGCAGACTGAAATTCATATATGAAACGATTTCCATGCTGTATTTTTCTGTGAATTGTGCATGGTATCAAATTCGACAATTAAATTTTTTTACTTATTACTTATTAAAAATAACATTACGGATTTGAAATTGATAGTAGGAAATTAATGATTCTGGCTGTAAAAGCCATAAATAATTAAAAGGCTCAACAACAAAGCATTAACGGGGAAAACGCAGGTTGTATTGTACGGCTGCGAATATGCGTAATTAATTTCGTGAACAAAAACTCGGAAGCCCCTGAAAATGGCCAATACCAAATAAGCAAAGCAAAAAAATGATTCATTAGAGCAGACTTAGCGAGCTTTTGGAAAGCATCGCATCGGCAAACACGTTCCGTAATTGTGATACAAGTCACGCTTGTAGCAGACTTTTTGGCTTTTTCATGGTTGAAATCTTCAACTTTGAGAATTTTTCCTGCAAAGCTAGACCATAAAAACCCTTTGGCAACTCCACGGGGACCACTCAGTTGCTGAAGAAAACCCTACCGGGTCGTCAGATGCTGAGTGGTCTTTCTGGTCAAATTTTTATTGAAGAGACATAAAAGACCGAGATTTTGACCAGCAGTGGGCCAATTTAATGTCCCTGTGCCTGCGAAGCTGCTATTTTTGTGGAGTCTGCAAACTTTGAAGTTTTGATGCAGTGAGCCGAAAAAATTAAGGCGAATTGACAGACGGTGCGATTTGTGAGACCACAACGTTCACCGCCTCTTCAAGTTGACTGACATCTACGTTTGTGTGAGAGCAACTTGTATTTTCGAATAGCAGCTCGCTCCGCCATTACTGTCACAGTTCATCCTCTTTCGTTACAGACAAAATACCCCCTGTTTTGTGTTTAAAATGCTGGAGCATTCATTGAAATTTACTATAGGAACAGGATAGGAATTCACTCAAGCCGGACATCATAACTAGTAACCATATTCAAAGAAAAATAACAGCTTCACATCGATAATATAATTTTATGCATTACGCTCAATCAATTTCAATGCTCCGAATGTCATCCTTCAACGTGTGAGGCCGAGTAGATTAAAAGAAGCTCAAAACTTCCGTTCTATGATCGCAGTTCAATAAACAGATTTCATTGAATTTTCCAGTGTACCATTCGGTAATAGGTCAAGACTTCATGCAGGTGACACCTTTCTTTAGGATGTACATGCTGTTCAGATTAGCCCATTTGCGGTTTTGTATGATGGGCGTTGCAGCTCCTCAGGAGGAAACAACTATTGTAGCTGTGGAATTAAGCGCTCTGAGGGGGAAGATGCGAAGTCGCGAGCTTTCCGGTTTTCTTTTTTTCTTCACTGTTCTCTTTTTTTTCAGCACCTCTGTCTTCTTCAACTTGAATCGTGCTCCATTAACTTTTTTATCAGCTTGCTGTTTACTTTGTGCAGCAGGTCTTGAGTGACATCACGCCTTGTGCATAGCTTACGCGGTCCCTAAACTCCATCCAAAGTGGTGTCTTCCTCCTTCCTCTTCTTAAAACACCTTTGTTGTGGTTAGCGAAGCCGTAACTCATTTAATCTATGGGCGTTGCAGTGCGTTTCTAGGAATACATCTGTTATATAAGGGGGAATTGTTATTCACACGGAAGGATGCTTGGCCTCGAGCTGAAAGTTAGGCAGGTTTTTCCTCTGTTGAAACAGGATGCGCTTTCCGATTTGTTCCGGACCATCTTTTCCAGGTTCACTGCTGCCCTTTGTCAGCACCTATTACGTTCTTCATAAACTTTTATCTTGTTTCAAACACTTCTATGCCAATCCTGCTGTTTGTATGCGCAAGGAACATTGTGTGGCAAAACATGTGTACATATATTGTAAGCTCCGCTCCCATAACTCCATGCTAAATGGAGCCTTCCATCCGCTTTTATCTCTTGGGAATTCATTTAACGTTGTTAGGGAGGCTAAAAATAATCAAATATTACGAATTATTCAGCATTATTTACAGCCTTTAGTATTGTGAGAAGGACCTCAGGGTACGAGGCAGTGTTCAGACATACTCTGAAGAAGATCCAACTAAAGCAGTAACGATTCGGAAACTCCGTTGCGAGTTGCATTTTCTTTAGGGCGGTGATCCTACTTCCGAGTTTTTCTTGTTTTGTGGAGGCGGCCGACAAGTTCATTCTGCGAACGCCTGCTCGAGCAAGGTCACATCTGTTCTGGTCTTTACCTCGCTTCTCTCTTCATTTCTTTGGGTCGAAGCGAGCGTTTCTTGCGCGAGTGCTTCATTCTGACCAGCGCGCTCTGTCTTTCTCGAAATCATAATGATAAAGTCGGCTGCTGAATGTTTTTTTGCGCTTCTCACGTAAACATAAGGACAGAGATTTTTCTCATGTGTACATTTCCCGCTGTTGGGCAAAATGAACTCAAATGTTGCTCAGGAAATCAATTCATGGAAAATAATAAACGCCCAAATTGCGCCGAACAATATTAACCCTGGAAGTGTGTTATTCTTTTCAGAGGATAAGTACGTCTCGGCCAACTGCGCTTTCGTGGTTTGATTGCAGTGCAAATGCCAAATAATATTAGAGGTCTTACACGTTTAGTTGCTATTTCGCAACGTTCTGAGCCAAGAATTGCTATACATCAATGGACCTGCGAGTGTACTATAAGAAAATGTATTCTAACTTTCCTGTATTGCAGACCCACGGACCGTGCTTGCTTGGTAATTCAAAGTATAATGATAATTGATAGATTTTATTTTGCCTTCAAATCAACGTTCCTGAATAGTTTTGATTTGTGTTCTGAATATTGTCGTTCATTTACCTTGAAGTTCACTTATGGTTTGCAAAATCAGTCTTGAGCTACACCCCCTCAGGGGGAGACAACTAATGTATCTATGGGAATTAGCGCTCCCAAGGGGAAAATGTGAGGGCCAGAGATCAGAGTTAGGTAGGCCTTCTTTTTATTGAATTAAAAATGTTCTTGTTATGTTAAGGACCATCTTTTGTTCGGTTCACTGCAGTCCTGTTTTTCAGCACCTACTACTTTCTTCTTCAACTTTGATCTTGTTTCATGAACTTCTTTCTCAACTTACTGTTTCTATGCTTTTCTGCATAGATTCCGCGTTCCCTTAACTCCATACTAAATGGTGCCTTCTATCTTCCTCTCTTTGGATCGCATTTGTTGCGGATAGGGAGGCTTGAACTAATTAATAATCTAATCTAATTTTGAGCTACAAAGTAAACTTGTCAAAACTTACTCTACATCATGTGTAAAATGACTGAGAAATGCTATCATCGCTTGCTCAAATTATAATTATCGGCTGCTTTCAGAAAACGTAACCGTCCATTCCCCGAATTCAATGCCGACGATATTTTCAAGCATCTAGAATTTTACTTCATGACCTAAGCTTTTTGATCAGACTTTTCCACAATTAACATTTAGTTTATTTTACACATTTCCTGTTGCTCATGACATCCACAAACTACTTCATTCAATATTATAGGTTAACAAAATCGTTACATATGATTTTCCAGTAGGGGAGCGTCCCAACAGTATTTTAATGAACAAAATTCTGGAACTATTCGTCCCCAACAGCATTTCGCATACACGTGAAATAATTAGAACTAACCTTAAAGCATGGGAACATTGTTGCCACCAGATAAAATTGATTACTAAGTATAATTCCTCTGGCTGATAAAACTAACGAAATAATTTATATCCTTAGTGATGAGTGATCAGTGTCTAGTGATTCTTTCACGACTAGTACTTCAAAAGTAAATGAAATTATTTCCTCAGGTAAAACGCAAACATAAAATGAAAACTGGCTCTTTCCTCCATAGAGACAAAAACGTCCCATTAGGGGCGGAAGGGTGGAAATAACAAAGGCATCAATGCCTTTTCCATGAAATATTTCAGCCACAAAATATGAGATTCCTTAATCAAACTATTTCTCCCCGCCGCTTTTCTCGCCTGCGTGATTTTGCTTCAGTACGTTACCGTTCGTATCACAAACGTGGCGGATGAGGCACAGCGCAAAAAAAATTCTATCGAATTTTTAAATGATTCAAGTCCTCTACGAATGTTTATAAATCGTATTTGAATGACTTGCCAACCGAGTGACCAAGAAATTCTAAGTTACTGTGCGAGTTTACTTAAGCGCATAAACAATGACTTGTTAACCGATTAAATCCCTAACTCTTGCATTGCGCCGATTTTCCTCGATAATTTAACGCTTTGACTGCAATGTGAGCCACCGGTGGCCACAGAGGGGATTTTCTTAATGCGGCTGACCGACCTGTAGTCACTAACTCAATTTTTATGAATAATTAATTAAACCTATAAGAAGGCCAGATCCAGCTAATGTTTGATATTTTTAAAATTGCTTACTACAATTGATTTTAAATTCGAGTTGAATATTCAGTTTCATTTCAAGCAATGGTGGTCTAAGTGTTAATTTTTTGATGATCCGAAATAGCTATTTTATTATCGTTTTACTCTTTCACTGGTTTTTAATAGTTCTTAAATGTCCATCCGGATATGTAAACAACACCACGATCGGGCAAAATTGCTTCTGGCCCAGCACCTGATAATTTTCCACCTAGGAGCCAAATTACCGCTTTCTTATGACACCATAATGTAGCGTAGGCTGATATTAACTTCAATGCTCCCGAGCTATATTACTCGCATCTCCCTCGCTGTTTCTACCTGTAATGTGTGCGTACAAGCAGTTATATAATTATTCAATTTACATCAGTGCCTGCTTTTTACTGAAGGTATTTCTTTGAACGTAGCATCTCACGTGCAACTTCTGGTGCGTGCGCGTACATTCACTTTTGTGATATTTGCATCACGTTTTAATTTCTTGCGAGCATTTGCCCTGACGTTCTCCTGACCCAATTAGAGCAGCTTCGCTGTAGGAGGTTGACGCATTCTGAACGTCGCTTTGAATTCGCCTGAAGTTTGATTTCCAGTTTAGAACTAATTTAGCAAATGGTCGAGTTCCCGTCAAGAGATCGCTAACAAGATCTAATATGCTTCGATGAAACAGGCATACGCTGTGCAGATGTGTGCAGACATTTGGTTGGAGGTAAAAAGTGGCATCTACTTGACTAGCAGAGGAACTCTATGTAACAAATGTGTTTTAGCTTGAGTAAGCGACCTTCACTTTCTTCAGAGTAACAAGGAAGAAAAAACTCTTTTTTATGCATACTAAGGCCTCTTATATACTGATTTTCTATGCAAGCACTTGTTTATACGGTCCTGGTTAGTACTGTAATGTGAATAAGTGTTCTGAAAAGCTACGAAATAGAAAATCAAGTACTTATTCTTTCCATGGTAGCAAAAGCGTTAACTTGAAAACTCATTGACTACTCATATATTGAACATTGCAAGAGCTCATTGTAATTTGAATTGCCCATCACCTAATGTGCGCACGGTAGATATAACAACGGCGCAACTGAGGAGTCATTGAGTCGAAACTGCGGCGTCGGCGTAGGAGGGAAAACCTTTAAGGTCTACCGCCCGCCCGCTCATTTGTTGGAGTGACTGACGACGGCGCGCACATCAACATTGGCTCGGTGGCCGCCGGGCTGTCAGATAAATCGATGAAGAAGTCTCCCGCAATGTAGTTAATGAACTTCCTGAATTCCCGACTGCCGCATTTTGCCCGTCCTAAAGTGCGTGTCCAAAGTTGCCTTAACTTGGCGAGCTCGCCTGCAAGTCTGAGGCTTGTGTGCCCCGTGGGTGTGCCGCGGGCTAGTGGGTGTGTTGTGCCTGTGTGAGCCGTGGGTGTGTGTTGTGCTTGTGTGAGTAGTGTGTGTGTGTGTGTATGTGTTGTGCTTGTGTGAGTAGTGTGTGTATGTGTTGTGCTTGTGTGAGTAGTGTGTGTATGTGCTGTGCCTATGTGAGCCGTGGGCGTGTGTGTTGTGCCTGTGTAAGCAGTGGGTGTGTGTGTGTGTGTATGTGTGCTGGGCCTGTGTGAGTTGTGTGTGTGTGTATGTGTGCTGGGCCTGTGTGAGTCTGTGTGTGTGTGTGTGCTGTGCTGTGCCTGTGTGAGCAGTGTGTGTGTGTGTGTGCTGTGCCTGTGTGAGCCGTGGGTGAGTGGGCTGTGATAAAAATACTCTGGAGTAGAAATTATTTGGGAGGGATCAATGTTACTCAGCAAAAATGGCGTACCGTAAACATTCTCGAAGGTTTTTGAGTTCACTGGTGTAAATGAATCCGAAAGGAAATTTGACAAGGTTTTTGTACCATTGCTGGGAAACGTCAGTATAACGCTTCTCTTCCAACGATTGCCCTGCGTTAACGACCATCTAACATCAAATCTTTCTCCGCACCGCTGCGTTCATGACGATGGAAATGTTTTACACTCATGGAGGCGAGCTTGGAGGAGTAAACAGAAAGGTTTACTTTAGATCCAAAATTTGGTGCACAGCTACGGGTCTCCGGCGACTGTCACCCTGATTGGGCTGCTATTACAAACGATGCAATTTAAACATCACGCTAGTCTGAAGCTCTGTGCGCGGACGCGGAGTTCAAAGATTTGTTTACCACAAGCAAGAAAATTTCGATCAGAAAAACATGAGTCAGTTTCATATCTAACAGTCAACAATTCTAGCATTGTGGGTGACGTGAGCCAGGAGGATTCTGGGGTTCGACGGATTACAGTGCAGTTACTTGACCACTTTTCGGTGTGTAATCGTGAGTTTCATCGCATCACTGCAATGATTGTTAACGTGTAAATTTGTCGATTGCTCAATTATAATATCGTGTTATTATATCGAATCTGTTATAATTTCGTTAGAGATATTCGCATGGGATGCGTTCTCCAGAAGCATGCTGCTGCTGTTGCTGTTGCGGCTGAATAAGCACCAATAGGAGTCTTTTTATTATGGAATCACCATCTCTGGTAGCTTTGTACTGTCCGTAGAATTTTTGCACCATTGTACTGTTTCTATACGCGCAATATGATGACGCTAAGTTACGTCAGACTTCCCTTGATCAGGCATGCACCACTAATGGGGCAAAAACACCTACGCTGTGTGCGCATCACTTGTAACACGTTGACTGCGATGGGTTAAAGTCAAACTGAAGTTCAGTATTCAACTTAAATTTACATTCAAGAGTTGTTAGAAATTTTTTGAATACCAAACAGCAACTGGGTCCATTAAATACCATTAATTTTCAAAGATTGTTAAAAAATTTTCGAACGACCTGTTGGCGCCGTCCATGCTTCTTAAAAAGCTATTTCGAAGAGTTGGGAACCTAGCCCATCGCAACAAAGATAGATCGATCCTAAAGGCGTCAGAAGTGCGGTAATTAGCCAGCGTGTAGTTCGTTGCTTAACCTTCTTTCTTTTTATTTCTAGGTATATTTTGTTTGTTCATACTTAGATTTATATATCGATGACATGTGCATTTTGATTTATTTTGTTTTACCGATTTACTTAGCTTTATTCTTTATCTTTCCAGACACTCCACAATACCTCAATATTATGAAACTCGCATTCTTGCTGTATAAAACTGTGATCAATTGTGTGTGTGTGTTCCTCAAATAAAATTGAGTGATCACGCAACGACCAAGTATCAATTTATTGAATCGCTTGGTAAAGGGAAGTAAGTCTGTTTCCCAATGACTATGTAGGCCAGAAAGAGAACCTACACGACCCATCGATGGGTCGTACAGCAGTCAATGTGTTAAGGTTCTTTTAAATGAATCCTAATAGCAGCGTCACCTTCCTCTTCCTCCCTCTCTTTGGAATGTCTTTGTCGAGGTTAGGGAGGCTTAAACTAACATCTAATCTAATGCAATCTTGGTTCATGGTTATCTGAATTAAATCCTAACAGCAGCTTTACAGAACTTTGCAAGAGCAGTAGTTCGTTGTTCTGGATGGTAAGAATCGCAGAGTTTCTTGGGTCGTTTTTGGTATCCAAAATGACCGCTGGGGGCTGGTTCCATTTCGCTGCCAGCCGACCTCGGCAAGCTAAGCTCAAGTTACAGGGTTTAAATAATAGGAAATGTTACAAGTGTCCAAGTTTCTCAACTCAATGGCCCTTCAGCTGCCAAACTACCAACGTTCACAGTGTTTTGATTGTTTGACTAAGGAGTTCAATCCAGATCTGAAGAGATTTTAGTCTCTGTGTATGGTAAATGAGCTTGTTTCTTTTGAAAAATCGTCGTTCGGTCATGCTGTCGTAAAACTACCCGGGAAAATTTATTGCAGATTGAAGGTTTAAGAACCAATAAGGTGAACTCGCCCGATTTCAGTTAGTCATACTATTTGGATCGACACAATTCATTTGTTTCGGTGAACAGTCTATGTCATCAGGGTGTGCGATGATTTTAATTGAATCTCTTGGTGAAAATGGGAAACTAACAGTAATAGCATTTGATTTTTCTCAATATCCATTTAAAAATCTCGCTCCGCCTAGGTTCGTTCCATAAAGGCTAGCTGTAGACTTCGCAGAAATGGCTAAACTTTCTGCCTGATTCGCGTCGACGACTTTAAGAAACTGATTTGTATTCTGCCTGTTTACTCCGTTTTTCTTGCCAACATCATTTTCCCACCATCCACAAATTTCTCCCGTCACTGTTCAGGAGTTTTCAAATGTTTTTTTTTTGCATTGGCAGGTTGGAGACCAAGTTCTGGAAGTGAACAACGAGTGCTTCCTGTCAGTGACGCACGACACGGCTGTCTCGGCACTCAAATATTCGCGAGGTCTGCGCCTCAGGCTGCGCAGGGTGGGCAAACTGCCTCGCTCCTGTACCGTCTTCAGTAGGAGGCCCTTCCACTCCAAGGAGAGCGTCAGGTGAGTGTGTGGCTGTGTACAGCAGCTCTTGTCTTGAACCAAATTTTTTTGGTAGGTAAGTGCATTGACTCTTGTCGTTTATGACAGACTAGTGTGCACGGCCCGCCAAAAATGACGGGATTCAATACCTTTCTTGAACAAACTTTCCACACGTGGCTGACCAACACATAAATCCATCCTAACAGTACCCGTGATAAAAAACATTAGTGCACTTGCGCAGGGGTGAAACTCGTATCACAGATACGGTCATTATGGCTATCTTTATGAGCGTGACAGAGAAATGGAAGAAGCGGACTCCAAACAAATAAACCAAGGGTATCGTTAGGGAGTAGCAGGACCCGTGGAAATTCTTCGGACAATGTCATCAGTAAGCTAGGTGGACCCGTAAAAAATTCTGTTAATATTACCTAACCAATGCTAACCTATCCTGTCCCAATCTGACCAAACCTCTCCTAAACGAACCTATCCTGATAAAATGCCAAACATCTCAATGGATGTAAGGCCATCCTTCAGTGTTACACTGAGGAATTCGGTATCCATGATACCGCACACTCGGGCATCTTATGTTTCTTAAGAAGCGGACACCAAACAGATATATAAGTAACTGAATAAATAAACACACGCCGGGAATTATTAGGTGAGAAGATTGTATGAAGCATCATATGGAGTAGGATTTATCGTGTAGGTTTAATTAAATAACTCGCGTACAATAGATTTCCTCATCTAGGCCGAGTTACATGGTAGATCAGGTCAAGTAGATTTCTTCTTTACTGATATACTGCGTGCCGTTTTCGCTGATTCTTTTTGTACGTCAAATTGTGTGGTTGGTGAAATGCAGCAGATCGTTTTTTTTGCAGGACCGATTGTGCTATAGCGCTCGTATCGTATGCCTGCTTTAGTTGCAAAATTATGACGGTGGTTACGCACAGCGATTTTACTTACATACATTTGTGGTTTCAGACTAGCGTTAGTCATAGTTCGTAGCTTAACTATTTAGTGTTCTAGATTTCGTAAAAATTGTATTTGAGGCTCTCTACCACGAAAGTATAGACTACTGAAATTAGTGTGAAGGAAAATCATGAAGAATATGGAGGTACGGGATGACGTATTCAACATCATTCAATTTTATGCGTATATTTTTACTGAAAAACCTACATTCTGGTTACGAACAGAATGACTCGAATGAGATTAAATCAATGGCACCCAATTCCCTCTTCTAACGAAGACACTAACATCTTTTAGTTGAAACTTATAGAAAGTTTGCTTTCACTTAGACTTTGAAGATAATCCATCTTCAGTGTGGTGTCGAACACTATCGCATTGGAAGGTGAGTTACAACAATCGCGTTGTCTAAGTAGGGAAACACGAGCATCTTTAGATGCCTCTGTGCCATGTAAACACATCTTTTCCGACGGTATGTATAGGACGTTGAGGACCTCTTCTCCTGGATATGTCAAAAAACATAATTGTTGAATCCAGAATCAGCTGCAGGTTACAGGATATTTTAAAATTTACAATTTTGAAGTGGTTGCGAGTTAGATTGTCTTATCGCTCGCCCACGCGGCATTTAAGGCACAACTTCAAACACTACAAGTCATAATTTTTAGAGCGAACTAAATTTTAGAGGTTTGAGTGCCCATACATCCTCAAAGGTCGGACTCGGAAATTACAAACGCTCAATTTCCTGCGTTATCTCCCCGGCGTTCCCATATACTCGTATTTGTTGAATAGATGGTCTCTCGCGTGTCTTGTAAATTGTCGCTCAGGATTGTAGCAGAATACTTCCCTCTGTCGTCGCATGCCTGTCAGATTTCTTGCCATTTCCAGCTCGATTAGCTGCAAAATGTTGCGGTCCTTGGAATTAGTCCAAGTGCGAGGAACTTGACACGAATTCATGATATTATACCAGCACCTCTCTGCATGATTGCCAATGATTGCCAATAAGAAGTGAATTTCATTGATAAATGACAAAAAAAATTTGCATTTAACTTCAATAGGATTACAAGACGTTCACAAACAAAAACCAGCATAAAAGTGAAATGCAAAGGTAAATAACAAAATGTTTTAACTTGTACTCAATAAAATTACAATACGTCCATAAACATCAACTTTTTTAATACCTGTAAATTTTGCATTTATCAACCTATTTTACAACCCTGGTGCATTGCGACGACGAAAATAATGCGAAAAACTTGACTAGTAAGTGCACGAAAAAGGATATTTCACACGCTTTTCCACGTGAAAAAATTCTTTACTGACCACTCATCCGTCAGTTACAATGTACATAGTTCTGAAACCTAAAATTACTTGGCTTAGAACGGTGAAGGATCGTGTTATTCATCTCTAAATTGTGTGCTGTTGCGTTAACTGCTTCAGAGGCATAAAATAATAAAAATCTTCACTAAATGCTGTAGATAGTTTTCGTGTTCAAAAACAGGCTCTATTCAACCAACGATTGCTGCGCATCTTCGCTACCATCAAATTTAATCATTTTCGCTTAAAAGCACGATCACTGGTTGCTTTATTAAAGTAGTAGAGAANAGATTTATTCAAGGAAAATATCGAATCCCGTTATTTTTGACGGGCCGTGTACACTAGTTTCAGTATTGATTCGAGTCAGTGCACTAGGAAAGAAATTTTGGCCTCTCTAAGTGTCTCATGGCTGTTCAGGTGTTTCATAGATAGCCAGAACGTCTCAAAAAGAAAGTAGATGTCTCATCGGAAGTGCGACCTCTCGATGAGCGCGAAGTGTCTCAAATTGCTATCTATCTTTTATTGGCGATGATAATGTAATAGCTTAGTCACCCCTCGAACATGACTTTGGTTAAATAAGTGTTCAGTAAATGTAACCCGGAGCAAATTATATTTTTGCCACGTATGCAACTTCTCCTGAAGACCGTAAAGATGGTCTCTTCAGGGGAAGTTAACGCTTAATCGCTACTGCTCTGAGCTGAACGAAGACAAGTGTAGCTGGTGGCGAGATTAGGTCTAATCGATGGAGACGAGTGTAGTTCCTGGCTCAGCTCTGCAGCGGTAAGACCAAGTGTTGATGTCACCAGCATCAGCCATCGCTTAGCTCAAGAATACGTAAGCGCATCCAAGTTTCTTCATGGCGCTGGAAGCGTCAACCTTACATGGCAGTGCAATGCTACAGCCTAATATCCGTAGAGTCTAGTGTGAGACATCAGTTGTACATGCATCAACCTCAAGCCCAAGTGTCTCATCGATGAGACGCTGAAGCACTTAAAGTGAGACACAAGAGCGTCTCTAAATCGGGTCTGGAGACACTGGTGTGCATCCTAATCTTGGGTGTCTCATTGATGATGCATCTGCGGGACTCGGCTTTGGAACAAACGTCAGATCCACCTGGGTGTTTCAAAATAGGGCTATTATTTCTTTCAGTGTGACTACACTTCCGCGGACATCCCGAGTTCTATATATTGAAGGTCTCTGTTGGCATTCGTTTTCCTTAGCAGTGTATTCCTTCAGTTCCCTTCGTTTATTTCAATATTTCTTCTTTGTATCTCTTTCGAATTGTTTCTAGCGATCGATATTGCCTTTTCGCGCACTGGGAAGTTTTCTATCTACCAGGACTAGTCAAGACAAACTTTAAATGTTTTCGTTGCGCCTGCTGAGATGATAACATGCTGGCAGCTGGTCCCAGGTTCTAGTAATTTTCACAAAATTAAGTTGAGTTGCAGAGGTGCCGCGAGATTACTCCTTATCGATTTCTGACCGCCGTTACTGCATGAAAGTTGCCATCCGCGTTGGACTCGGTGTCAGACGTACCTTAGTTGCAGCGAAAAACACTGACTATGCCTAGTGTTGAATGAGCTGCAGTGTTAGTCGTTGCCAAAACCATATTGCTCATACGAAAGCCGAGGCCAGAAAATCAAGAATGCCATATTTTTCTTCTATCACTTCAGATGAGCTTAACGGTTATCAACCAAGCGATGTAAAAAAGTTATCCGAGAAGATACAAGGTCAGATTAAATTATAAGTTAGCTTAAGCCTCCATAACAACAACATAGGTGTTCCAAAGAGAAGACGAATGAAGGCACCATTCAGTACGGACTTACGCCGGGAATGGGCTACCTAGACACGAGGTGTGTTCCCACGCAAGATACCCTGTGGATAGACACAATGAGTTAGAAAGAAAGTTTACGAAACACGAGTGAAGTTGAAGAAGAGCGAAATGGGCGCTGAAGAACAAGAAAGTGAACCGATAAGAAAAGATTTGTAACAAGACAAAAATCCCATTCTATTTCAACAAAAAGAAAGCCTACCTTACTCTCAGCACGGGATTTCCCATTTTCCCACCGGAGCACTAATGCCGGTAATTCCGGTGAGTCCATTCAATAAAACCTATATGAAAGGCTAGCAGGTATGAATATATTCGTGTTTTATGCGTGAAACATAGCACCTTGAACCGCAACTCAAGTTCAAAGAGAGCTTTGCCGTGTTCCCAAACTACTCCCTAAAGTTTCCCTGGTGACTTAAGACTTGGCCGGTTTAGTTGGAAAATTGTCACGGTCGCAGTGGCCGCGCAAGAATAAAAACCCATGGCAAACACCAGCAACATTGCCGGACAAATTAGTGTAGGGGACGCGAGGGAAAATCAACGGCTTCCCTCGTCCTAGTGTTCAGTAAGGGAAATTAATAGAGAGCCACACGGGAGCGTCTAGTCCTCTGCTAGACAGTCAGGCTCCAGTTTATGGGATGGCGGTCTGGCTGGTGTGGTCATTTCTCTACCACCTCTTAATGAACTTGGGTCATTGACTTCTTATACTGATAAAAAATAATATCATTTTAAGAGCTGTAAATCTTCCTTAGCTAAATGTGAGTGATGGTGAAACGATAACATTTTCAGCAAACTCTAAATCTTTGTTAACTGAATTTGAGCAAAAAATTCATCCTCCCTGGTAGCGTTGAGTTCAGTATGCGGTCGCTCACGTCCATGCATAGGCACCTTTATGTACATTTTGCGGTTCGCCAAAGTTCACTCGAAAGTAGCTAAAAAATATCGTTGTTTACCTGTAGGGTTCAAACTCGAAAAACATTACACAACACTCAACTCACATAAAATAGCAAAAAAAAATGTCGTGAAATAAACTAACACGTGCAAAAATGGAACGGCCTTTGCAAAAAAATTTCCATCCACGATTCACGAATTGGAACGGGCATTAAAACCTGCTGCAGTTGTACATTCATTATACAATTTTTCTATTTAAAAAGATCATGATTTTACATCAACGCAAATTACTAGGTAGTCTTATGTTAAGGTCAGACTACGGTTTCAGTGTTGAGTCTCCACTGTGCGCCTAGAACGTTTCTGTGGCGCAATATGTCAACCGGCATACATCATCAAAAAATTATTACATGCTCGGCAACAACGTGCTCGCACCTGTACATAACATGTACTAAGCCATCAGAATTTAAAAAAATTATTGGTCAGGTACCTACATTTTTCTGCATCACTTCGAGAGAATAATTAAGATTCGGTAGCTCTTTACTCTCCCATGAGATCGGGACCACCTTGGAGAAAAAATTATCGGTCGCCTACATTTTTCCTCATTATTTCTGGAAAATAACTCCGATTCAGTAGCTCTTTTCTCTCCTATGATTTTATGAGAGCCATCTTGCGGGGATTTGTTAATCTCGGCTAAGGAGCGCACAAATTGACAGCAATGATTACATGAATTCTTGTTTATTTTGGAGCTCGTGCAACAGGTCGCTTGCAAGCTAAGTTGACCACCGACACCACAGTTGAAAAACGATGCGACAGCAAAAGGATATCACATCTTAAAGGGATCAGCGGGTATTCATCGCCCTAGAACAGAAACTCAAAGAGCTACGAGCCACCCAACTCAATGATGTACGCAAAAATCCTCCCCTAAAAACACTTCCATGAAAATTCTTGATGAACGTTAACTTCTACCCATTCCATGGAGAAGATAAACGATCTCGTCTAACGAAGTACAAAAACTCAAAAGAGTCCCGGCAGATAAATGGTGCCCTAGCATTTTATGCGGCGCATTTCTCGAGTATGACCAAATCCGCAGGAGTAGAAAATCCTCGAAGACCCAGGTCTCGGCTGCATCATATATGCGGACCTGCATGGCAAATGAGCTGCCTGTCAGCCCGCGGGAACTGTGAAGCTTCACGCTACGCTCTAGAGCATCTACGTCAAAAAANGATTGTATCAGTTGTGACTAACTTTAACTCTTGGGAAATTAAAGTTTAACATTTGTCGTACTTAAAGAACGATTCTCAAAAAAATGATGAAGTTGAAGTATTTTGCTGAGTGTCTTCCTCCAGAAACGTAGCTCCAGTGGTCACTCTCAGCCAAAATGGGAGAACTGAAGCACGTTTGCCTCAGGGTATCACAGACGGCAGCGTATTTCGAGGTAAGTACACCGTGTTTTGAACGCTCGATTCGCGGTAGCCCATTCTAATGAAAACTAAACTAGAATTTCGCATCAACTGCAGCAGAACAATGTGGTTTCCAAGAGGGCTTGAATGTTAAAAAATTTAGTTGCACTACGTAAATTAATAATTATTAATATAACAATACTTCGGTACATAAATGAATTAACAAGACAGAGAACTTCATATCTTTGTCACTCGAAAGACCCATAGGAAACGATTCTATTTACTCTCCAATTCCTCTTAACAAATTTCACAAGATGAAAAGTAAGGCGAAAATCGCTGTACGTATGGTCATTTTATTAATACAAATAGTAAAGTCAAAATGAATACAATTGAACATTTCGAACTAAACAGTTCATCTCCAGCAAAAGAATTCTGCGACAAAACAAAACAAATATGAGTAAATTAAAACTATACCAGACAAAATAATACTACAACATAGACAGAAAATAGTCGTAGATCTGAAATTAAAAAATGAAAAAAATTTATATAAACGATTAAAAACTTGAACTAATGATTACGTATTTGCGACGGGAAGAGGAAAAACACTTTGAGTGTCATTTAGAGGGGGCCTAAGCTTAAAGATGTATAGCGACTCAAAGATGCATCAATCAAGCATGTGAGGGGCACCTGCCAGGATTTTAAAATGATTCACGGAAACAGGGACGTTACAGTTTTTCAGCATAGGATCGAACAGAGGACAGTGGAGAGGAACCAAGAGGACGACCGGTCTTATAGCTACGCCCAGCGTGCTCAGCTACTCTGGACATAAGAGTACGTCAGGTGGAACCTACGTACTGTGATTCACAACGTGAACAACTAAACTGGCAAACCACAGAGGAGCACATAGCAGGGGGCAGCTTATCCTTAAAGCGGAAAAGGCACCCCATTGTAAAATTGTTGGCAAGAATAGAATGAATTTTAGGTTGTGGAAAGAACTTGCTGATTAGGAGTTGAACTTCCTGATTTAACTTAATCGGCTGGTGTCCAAAGTAAGGAGGCTTGAGGAAAAACTTATATTGGTTACATGATTGCAGTGCTGGCGTGTGATCGTAAATTTTAGACAAAATTTTACCGATTTGCATTTCGATTGTAAATGCGACCCCTTTTAAACTCTGCGGCATTCAAACTCTCATCCATAGAGCGTTAAAAGTTTGTTCTAACTTCCGAAATTAACATCAAGAAATCGATTTTTTACGACCATTTTTTCTTAAGAATGGTTTTCCTTTATTTACTATCGATAAACAAATCGGTAAATTTTGTCTAAAATTTATGATCACACGCCAGCATTTCAATAATGTAACCAATAGAAGTTTTTCCTCAAGCCTCCTTACTTTGGACACCAGCCGATTAAGTTGAATCTGGAGGATCAACTCCTAATCAGCAAGTTCTTTCCAAAACCTAAAATTCATTCTATTCTCACCAACAATTTTACAATGGGGTGCCTTTCCGCTTTAAGGATAAGCTGCCCACTGCTATGTGCTCCTCTGTGATTTACCAGTTTAGTTGTTCACGTCGTGAATCACAGTACGTAGGTTCCACCTGACGTACTCTTATGTCCAGAGTAGCCGAGCACGCTGGGCGTAGCTATAAGACCGGTCGTCCTCTTGGTTCCCCTCCACTGTCCTCTGTTTGATCCTATGCTGAAAAACTGTCACATCCCTGTTTCCGCGAATCATTTTAAATCCTGGCAGGTGCTCCTCACATGCTTGATTTATGCATCTTTGAGTCGCTATACATCTTTAAGCTTAGGCCCCCTCTAAATGACCTCAAAGTGTTTTTCCTCTTCTCGTCGCTAATACGAAATCATTAGTTAAAGTTTTCAATTGTTTTTATACATTTTTAATTTTTTTATTTTAGATCTGCGACTATTTTCTGCCTATGTTGTAGTATTCTTTTGTATGGTATAGTTTTAATTTACTCATATGTGTTTTGTTTTGTCGCAGAATTCTTTTGCTGGAGATGAACTGTTTAGTTCGAAACGATCAATTTTATTCATTTCGGCTTTACTATTTGTATTATTAAAATGACCATACGTACAGCGACTTTCGCCCTACTTTTCATTTTTAAGAATTGTAAGAAATACTGTGCGCTCACCTCCGTAACAAAGCAGTCTGGACCTCATTTCACCACACACTTGAGGTTTGAAGCGCGAACGGAGGTGAGATCGTGAACTGGTCCCTAATTTTAATTATGATTACTAGGTTGATAACTACGATGGTTACGATTTTGGTTACGATCATATTAATCCTGCCATTATCATCGTGTGTATCGCTTCTGATAGTCACCCAGTGCTACCTGTGATTGCGGAAGAAATTCAATGTGCTGAAGGACGTGCGCTGAGAAGTTCCGTCGGGTCTGCCATCAAGGCCCGCTGTTTAGCAAGAGGACGAACATTACTCTTCCTCTTGTGCTATCCTCTCCTCTCTCCTCTAATTTGTGCTTATATCTTCCGAATTACTTTTTTCACTAGGGTGTCCTTAATTATTAATGTTTACAACCTAGAAATTTTTACCTTACCTTTGTCGTCCTCCTTGAGAGGCGACGCTTAACTTACCTTTTGTCGTCCTCCTTGAGTTGCGACGCTTAACTTACTTTTGTTGCTCTCTAAGAGAGTCTATTTACTAATACAGTCTTCAAATAGGCTGTCAGTAATTTGGGTAGTATTAATTACTTTAAGGTATTATTAAGGGCCTTCTGTATTATTTTCTGTGTTCTGTTGCTCCACTTGAGCCTTGCACCTTACTTGCCACTAAAAGAGGAGAAACCTCACTGAGGATAGATTCCTTAGGTGAGTTTCCACAATCCTATGAATGAAAATAAGTTTCAGAATCATATTGACTTAATTACTTCAACCCTTGATTATCACCCTATTTTTTTACCACTAAACCTTTCCTGTCACAGTATAACTGCACTTCACTGCCGAAGCACCTTCCTTTGTTCCTGCATCTTCGTTCTTTTCGTCACGTAGCGCAAGCCTTTTGCTCCGAATGCAGAGCGTTGAGCGGGTAAGAGCTTTTCTCAGATTTGTTCAATTCTGTTAATTAAAACGTGCTATTTACTTTCATCCAGTTAATGTGACATACTAATTATCTCAACTTTTCTCTCCTCGTGCAGTAAACATTCGCACATCTCTCCTACTTCTGCTCTGAGTCCAGAATCAGGACGCCTGGAAAACCTTTTCAATCGCAGGCTGAATAACAAGACGGCACTTCTCTTCCAATTGGCGCAACCTTGAACAAGGTTCCCTACGCTGCGACAACACCAGCGTCTTTCTTCGACTCGACATCATCATCGTCAAAGACTCGCTTGGACGAGCCCCATTAAACCTCCTCGCACTGGAGCGTTGAATCGTGCCAGAGCACGGTTTACCTAGCGACTTCGTTCCTGCTTGTCCGCCCAGTGCATTAACATTGAAAAACTTAAACCTGCAGTGTGTGTTATTCACAGAATCACTCGCATCAATGCGGATTTTATTTCAACTTTCACAACTTGTAGGATCCATGCAAAAGAAAATCATTTCATTGTCTTCTGCTATTTAGCTATTGGAATTTTGAGATCTGTAGTAATTCGAAAGAAATGAAAAATTTTTGGTCGTATACAGCGAGTTTCGTAACAAAACTTCTAAAATTGCGTTCTGGTTGAATTTTTTTGCTCGTATCCCAAAATACCAGAAAATCCTTTGAAATACGCTACTTTTGAAGCCTTTGTGCGCCAGTCTTAAGGAGCTTACGGCAGGCTTTTAAGACGCTTCAATAATATATAGTCGTTCATAGTAAGTGGTCATGCTGGTGGTGGCGGCAGTGGTCATGCTAGTGGTGGTGGTGGCAGGGGTCATGCTAGTGGTGGTGGTGGCAGGGGTCATGCTAGTAGTGGTGGTGACAGGGGTCATGCTNGCCCGTCCCACCCACCAGCAGAAAGTGTGTGATGAGCGTATCTGTATTGTAAACTTCATCTACTCCGCAATTTTCGGTGTATTAATCAGTCAGATTCGGAATCGGAATGAATATCACGTGTGTCAGGAAATGGGAATTGGTTTCACGTGATTTGTCGAACATTATTAAAGATTTTTGATGATCTGTGTTTAATCGGCCTCATCAACTCTGGAGAAATTGATTTTTTAAATTTCTTTCAGCCTTTATTTCATTTCGCCTCTTTTCTAATTTAAAATAAATGGGGTGGACTAGCTATTAATAATACAGACGAGTGATGCCGTACATCAGTTTGGTTCCAGTATTTTTATTTAGCTTTTATCCCTTCAACATGCGAGGGAGTCAACAAAATGGTATAAAATCGTACCATAGAGACGTGGGATTTTCTCCCCTTTACAAGCGGCCCAGCAGGAGGTGAAGTTGGCTGTTTGGCCGACAAAAATTTACAGCGATGAACCTCTTAAATCTTCCCTTCTGCCAAAATTAGCTGAGAAAAACAGTTGTTTCAGTAATGCAAACGTACGTCAGCGCAAGTTTTGTCGCTTGTGTGCATTGGGCTTCAAATTGACTTATAATAATTATTGAACCTTACCACTGATCAGTGACCCAAGAGGTTGCGTCAGCATATCAACGGAGAAAATAAAACATAATGGATCTAATATTTCTGAACATAAGAAAAAATAAGTTGAACCATTGAACCACGCATTTGAGATACGGGTTCTCTCTTGCGTTAAAATGATGATACCTGATCGTGAAGAGGGATAAGTTTGTGACCGTTATCAGTTCCCTTCGACTCTAACTTTGGTGCCTGAGCGTGATTGGTGTCAATCGAATTGATATGCGGATTGTAAGCTGAAAATAGTCATTCAGCTCATTTATCTTTTCATGTTCTTTCTAACTAGGGAAAGATTCCCAGAACAATGTTCTATTTTTTGTACGCCTTTAACCCTTCACAGCAGAAAACTCGTTCGTGCGTGTTGTGTTTTCATCAGAAGTAATACTCGCACTGCTATTTCTGATGTCAATGCATTTTTTACCAACAATTTTGTAGGCGATACCGCTAGTACTACTTTTTCGTTTCAGGCGTACCCGTAGCCTTGCTACCCGGATCCCTGTTACGGACATCCCAATTTCTGACATTTCACACTCTCACGTAGCCCCGTAACATCGGACTGGCTCTAAACTGTGCGGTGCGAATACATCGGGTTTTTCTCGGCCGATCGGCGCCTTTCAAGGACCGCTCTGGCTGCTGACACGGGCTGGCTTTGTGTACTTTCTGAGCAAATCTTCAATATTTTTCGCTGTAACTAAGGTACCTTAATGAGTTGACCGAGAGTATGAACACAGACGCCTATGTATTTCGCGTAATTTAAATTTTTGCCTAACATTTTTGCGTTCTCTCATTCGGATTACTCGCTAATTTGTGTATGAGTATGCGCATGAAAAAATAATTCGCAGCAATGTTGTGAGACATGTATGTTAGGTACTTCCAAAGTTCAGTTGCACGTTGCAACACACATTTCATACAAACTAATCTCTCCCTATGAATAAATTGAAAAAAGTCTCTGAGTTCGAAAATATTGAACTAAAAGAAGAGGACTATGTTCGTTAAGAACATTGTACATTGTTTTGGCGCTAACTTGTTGATACAGTCATAAATACGTTTTTCCCCTCATGGTGTATTTTAATGCTTACAACTCATTGTACTTTTGATCTTTTATTTCAGACACAATGATTTGTTTTTTGAACTGATGAGGGAGCGGGACTTTGAAACATTTTCTTGGTGAAGACCCCTCAGGGGGATACAACTATTGTATCTATGAGAATTAGCGCTCCCAGGGGGACAATGTGAGGGCCTGAGCTAGAAGTTAGGTAGGCTTTCTTTTTGTTGAAATAACATAGGTTTTCGTTTTGTTATGGACCAACTTTTTTTCGGTTCACTGCTGTCCTGTTTTTCACCACCTACTACTTTCTTCTTCAACTTTGATCTTGTTTCATGAACTTCTTTCTCATCTTACTGTTTCTATGCCCTTTCTGCATAGATTCCACGCTCCCTTAAATCCATACTAAGTGGTGCCTTCTTCCTTTCCTCTCTTTGGATCTCATTTGTTGAGGATAGGGAGGCTTAAACTAACTAATAATCTAATCTAATCTTTTTGGTGAAGATGCTTAATTTCCTTGGAATTGTCTTCATTTTCAAGTTTCCGACAAGGTTGTGATTAAAGCAAGCCACTGATTTGTTCAGATATATTAAAACGCCCATGTTTTGGCTAGTGGATGAAGAGAATGAGCAATATGCAGTGTCATCGGTCACGCATCTCAGTTGCCGGAAATGACGCTTCAATTCCGAAACATTCTCCCCTCAGGGGGATACAAATGTTGTATCTATGGGAATTAGCGCTCCCAGGGGGACAATGTAAGGGCCCAAGCTGAGAGTTGGGTAGGCCTTCTTTTCTTGAAATAAAATGATTTTGTTATGTTAAGAACCATTTTTTTCGATTCACTGCTGCCCTTTTTTCTTCAGCACTTACTACTTTCTCCTTCAACTTAGATCTTGTTTCATGAACTTCTTTCTCATCTTCTGTTTCTATGCCCTTTCTGCATAGATTCCGCGTTTCCTTAACTCCACACTAAATGGTGCCTTCTTCCTTCCTCTCTTTGGATCGCCTTTGTTGAGGATAGGGAGGCTTGAGCTAACTAATAATCTAATCTAATCTTCCGGAACATACACTGCACACTGTGAACTTTAACATTATTAAAAAAAGCAACGTATGGCAGCGAATAAGTTAATTAGTTTTTAATTAAATTAAGCGATTGTAATTAGGAAAAAATTTCTTAGAAATCCTATATTCGCATTGAGCTTTCTGAAATCAGTCGCGAATTTCAATACTTTGACATCGAGTTCCATGTGATCGTTGTGGGAAATCTATTTGGATGTACATCAAAGCGTGTACATCATTATAGCGATTCTTTTAAATACTTCCCAATTCCTATTGTACTTATCTGTGAATTTGACTTTTGATATTCATGATTGACTTGCTATGGCTACGAACAATTTTTTATTATGGTAACTTCGGGCATAAACTTATGAACAATAATGCCTGCACACTTCAGTCCCACATTTTGAAACCTTCTCAGATTGGCCGATCTAACGGAGCAAATTCCAGCACGAGAGGACGGCCCCGTAACTTGGTGTTTGGCTGACCCTGATCTGGGGTGCCTGCTTGGATATGGGATTCAAAATTTGGAGAAATTCCTGCATTTTTGCAAAAAAATGAAAAAGTAATTGTCGAAATCTGATTCAAATGGTATTTTCTAGCACGCAAAGGCGTTGTAGGTGCTAAGAAACATTAGAAAGTTGTTGTTATATATATTTACTAGAAGTCTTGAGGAAATCGCTCGATCAAGATCGCTGAGAACTTTTCAGTTTTGCCAGCACCTATTTTGATCGAAAAAATATTCTGAAAGGAGTTATTTTAATATCGGCGTCGGTTGTTCAAAAAGCATCAGAACTCATCCAAACGTAAGGGAAATGATGCCCCAATATTGTAACCAACGGATTTTCAGCTAAATTTTCAAGCTGTCCAAAAAAAAAGTTTCCGGGCTAAGAAATTTTTTCTTCAATTGATCGCTTGACGGCAGTTGTTTGGCTGTTTAGTTCTCAACTTACTTCACTTACCATGCAATTTAGAATGGTTTAAATTCCAATTGTGTACGAAGTAATATACATACCGACTTTCTGAGACATGTAGTCTTTGGCGAAAATGAAAAATGGAGTAAATTGTTTTTGAATACCGAGTTCTGTGAAAAACTCGGATGAATGTTTCGTGTTCACTTTGGTAAATCACACATGACTCGTTGGGTCAGGTTATGATATCTTAAACAGGTTGTATCCACAACACAACGTATTGGTACCTAAGCTTTACCCTTTATTATTACTTTAAGCTAAGTACTGAATTTTGCCCCAACTTATGACTGAAAGCAGAGAATGGGCGGTGACGACAAAGCAAACTAGTAACAGCATGATGTTTCCGATTAATACACTGTACAAGTAGCACTCCATTGTTGTATAGGCATGTAGGAATTTTATAAAAATACTGGATGGATAACAGGCCGGAAATTTGGAAGTTTAAGGAAATATTATTCATCGTTGAATAGGCTAATCAAATGAGGAAAATGGATAAGTGAGTCAGAAGTTTGATGACTTGTGACATTAGATGCGGGCTTTAGCTGAGGTTGAGGTCATGTCTTGCTTGAGATAGCACGGCTACGGATTAGCATTTTTACACCTTGAAATTCTGCATTAAATTTTAGGCAAGCGTGTCCAGTTGTGACATTGAGAAACCCTGGTAAAATGTTGATTTTTGGCACACACACGCTGTTTCTTAAATTCAGTTCACAAAGCCAATCTAGAGTTTCTCTCCTGTGTTTCAGCCTAAATTTCCCCAAGGAGTCCAAACAAACTTTATGTTCTCGTCTACTTCGAACTTTTTGTGTCCGGAACTTGAAAGAAAGGGAATTTGAACCCAGGTTTTTAAGCCCCAACCGTGGTTTACACGTGCATTACAACGTGTTTACACCATCTTCTCTACGTTCTACTCGCCACGTTTTCTTATCTTTCCTTCGTGATCATGTGATAGAGTTAGACTTAGAAACGTTTTCAAGCAAATAAATTTCTCCAGTATTTCTTCATTTTAACATTTTTAGTTAATTTGCTTTTAAGGTGAGATGATTATTCAGAACATTACTGTAATACAGGGGCATGTTATTAATCCTTCCACTCGTGCAGATCTTAACTGTACCCTACAAGATCAAGCTGGATGCTTATACATGCTTGAGTTTCACGAAATATTAGTTGTATTGTATGAAAATATTTCACAAAAACAAAGCCACCAACGAGGAATGCCGTACAAGGCGGTGTTTCCTAGTTGCCTTATCGCCACATAAAACGAAAACCTCGTTTATTTGACAGTATTTCGTCAACAATTAGCAGCGATGGTGCGAAATTTCTGCTCCACCAAAAGCTGGATCCTTACTTGGGATCACTAGAAAAACGTGAGGGGAAAATATCTCAAGCTTTAGATGCGGTGCTCGTTAACCCTACCAGGCCGCTGTACCGATATTTTGCTTGTTTCCAAATCCGCTGCCACCACTCCTACTTTTCGGTATTCTGCCTGGTATGTGGAAAAATGCATCATAAACTAATTATAAAAATCTAATCGTGGTTTAATTATAAAAAAACTAATCCCCATTTCTTTGAATTTATTTTGTGTGGTTTAATTAACACGTTAACTGCGACAGGTTAAACTCAAGTTCAATATTCAACTCGAATCAAAACACATGCAATAATTAATTTAGAAAAGAAAAATACATGAAATTAATCGTGCTTTCATTAAGTTTTCCTTAGGTACTTTTTAAAATTGAGTTTATGACTACTGGTCGGTGAGCTGCGTAATAATCAATCTTTTCGGTGACCACCGATGGGTCACACCGGAGTTAACGTGAACATTTAATAACCGGGTTCTGGACCTTAGGTCTGGCAGGGTGAGCAGCCGTTTCCTTCACTGAGATGCCCGCCTATCTCGAAACAGGCAGTCGCCTTACGTTATTGCGCGCGAAATGCCAATTTCCAGCGTGCTGATTCTGGCTTGTGAACATGGTGCTTTCATCATGATCTCAGCCACGTTGTGTCGCATTCTCGGTCGACTTGTAAAGCGTTACTTAAAATACCAGGGCTCTTCTCAAAGCCCCAGGTGCTAGACGGAACAATTAATATTAGATGCAAATGTTATATTGATTTGAAAATAAAGCGAGAAATAAGGCTTTGTAACTTAGCATCAAAACAGAAAGGTTTTAATATAAAATGCTAAGTTTCAAAGCTTTATTCTTTACTATTATTTTCTAAGTTAAAATTTGCTAAAATATAAAGACATATGCTTCCTTATATTGATTTACGCTGAAATTTTTCATGTTGAATTAAAATGAATTTTTCGTTTTGTTGCGTACAATTGATTCGGTTCACTGCTGTTCTGATTTTCAGCTCTTACTACTTTCTTCTTCGACTTTTATTTTCTCGCAAGATTTTCCATCTTAACTTGATTTTCTTATGAGCTTGTGATCTCGCTTGGAAACACACCTTATGCAAAGATATCCTGTTTCCTTATACTCCATGCTAAATGGTGCCTTCTTCTCCTTGAAATACTTTCGTTGTGGTTAGGGAGGCTAACACCAACTTATCCGATCTAGTCTAATCTAATTCGCAAGCCGAAGTTGTATTTTTCACCCATGTAAAATTGAAGAATATAATTTAATTTTATTTGTGTTTAAAATTGCATGTCTACCATTGAGGTCGACCTATAAAAACTTCTTACACAACTGATTTAAGCCCTATTGAATTCTGAAGCATTATATCTGCTGATGATTTAACGGCAATAATGTAAGCTTAAACCTTGAATTGTTAAATAATAGTGTAATTTAAATAGTTAAAGCTTTGACCTTGAATTGTTGAATAATAGTCCCCTCAGGGGGATACAACTATTGTATCTATGGGAATTGGCGCTCCCAAGGGGACAATGTGAGGGCCCGAGCTAAAGGTTAGGTAGGCTTTCTTTTTGTTAATAACATAGGTTTTTGTTTTGTTACGGACCAACTATTTTTCGGTTCACTGCTGTCCTGTTTTTTTCAACACTTACTTTCTTCTTCTTCAACTTTGATCTTGTTTCATGAACTTCTTTCTTAACTTACTGTTTCTATGCCCTTTCTGCATAGATTCCACGTTCCCTTAACTCCGTACTAAATGGTGCCTTCTTCCTTCCTCTCTTTGGATCTCATTTGTTGAGGATAGGGAGGCTTAAACTAACTAATAATCTAATCTAATCTGTTGAATAATAGTGTAAAATAATAATGTAAGTTTTGACCTTGAATTGCTGAATAATAGAGTATAAATATATATAATCTTTCCCCTTGTAGTGTTTTTGCCTCGGCCTTGTAGCACCGCCGGTATGCTGCAGGTGGAGATCGCTAACATTCAAATTAGAATCTTGCTCTGAATATTTATGGAATAGACTTGTTTTGGTGCACATTAATTCGGTGAGCGGGCTTTGATGGACAATTTTATTCAGATCAGTGACGGCTTGCAATGAGGCTCGAAACAAAATCCAGAGATGAAAAACGACTTGTTTTTGCATTGCTCGCTTCAACTCGAGTTGACCGATGCTTCGCTTGGAAGTTTTTTGTTTTGCAAAATGGAATGCGAAATCCTGTAATTGCATTTCCTCGAATTATTGCTCTCAAGGTGAACATGTGAGGTACCTAGATGAGGGTTAGGTAAAATTTATTTATTCAAGTAGAAGTTCTCTTTGCTACTGACCTTATTTTTCCTATTCATATCATGTTTCTCGGCACATCTGATTTTCTTTTTCAACTTCTATTTTGTTTCATATACTTCTCTCTCAAAATAATGTTTCTATGGGCAGGAGGTCTTGTCACACCTTGTGCATAGATTACTAGTTATTTTAAAGTTCATGGTAAATTGTGCTTTCCTTCTTCCTTTCTTTGGAACTCCTCAATTGCGATTCTGAAGCCTCAAAATAATTTATCTAATCTAACAATGCTTCAGAAAACTCTTTATTTCCGAATTAATCCTTACGCAATACTTTATTTGCGGTGAATCATCAAGCTGCTGAAGGATGTGCTCTTTTTCACTGAAAAAATTTTTCACCTTATTTAATAACTAACTTCCAGCTCCTCAAAACCACAATAAACTTTCACAATTACCTGGCCACAGGTTCGCATTGCATTTTGATCCGTGAAGAGCTTTGAGAATAGAGCAGCGATTTTCCCAGAGTGGGAGAGGCTTATGTCGTCTGTTTGCACTGACGCATCATATTCAGCGGCCTCTTTAGTTGCTGAGGACGCGCAAACCTTTCTAGTTACTTCACAGACATTCCATTTTTAGATGCGTTTCTAAAATTAGAGTTCGTCATCGTTGGATGATTTAGGAGAGAGTCAAGCTTGGTGTCTTACGAACTCAACCAACACTATCATGTGAGCGACAGTTTGGATTTGGCACTTAGTAAGCATAACTAACTTTCGAACAAGTCAATGGTCTACATTATCACATGCGTTACAAACTTCAATTTTGAAAATCGTTTCCTCACATATTGTGTAAGCTTTAATTTAGGATACAAAAGTATTGGTTGACTGTCAATGAATGTTATAGTCACGGCTCTCTAGCGCTCTGTACTCACGTCAGGAGAATGAGGTGATCAAGATGGAATTTTAACCCTCTGGCAGAGATAGAAGGAAATTATCAATGATGGTTTTTATTGATGTTATCGGTAAGATACAGAGCTAAAGTTTCACGCACAACTTCTGATCATCCTGAGGGTAATGAGAACAAACTGAAAAATTTAAATTTCCACTTTAAAGGAACAAATGAGTTATTCATGACCCAGTTATGAGGGGCGAATAAGTTCGCCAAAAATTTCCACTTAACTGGAAAATTCAAGAAAGGGACAGGCGCGTGAAATCTAAAGGTACAGAAAAACATTTGAAACGTCAATAAAAATATAAAAGTAAAAACACTCGGTGACACATAATTGTGCACAATATTAGAGAGCCTTGCATTACGAATCATTATGTCAAAAATACAAAAAAACATATTACTAGAGTAAAGAACCACATAAGAAACATAAAAATACACTGAACACTTATTAAAACACTTCTCATTCTAAACAAAACACTCATCATTCTAATGCAAACGCTTAGATTGCAAAAATTTTTAGTGACTTTTGCATAACATAGCCATGATATTCACATGCTGGACCTATAAATCAAAACCCCTTTTCATTACTTGGTTAAAGATTGATCGCTCTCTAGTAATTGCCTAAATTCATGCTCCCAGGATCACGCTCATCATGGTGACCTGCGTCTAACAAACTGACCTCACCAACGACACATCACATTTTGCATCATTTCCACTCTTCACGGCACTAACTTATATCATTTATCGTCTAGTGCGGTTCTGCTACGACCTTAATTATGTGGGAAATTACAGCACCGCTTAGAATCAATCACCGCTGCTTAGAAAAAGTAACTTCAATAAATATTATATCAATCACGTCATCATATGGAAACGTATAAAATAACCAACGGAGTTTAGTAAGCCCACTTGTAAAAGAACGGTTACATGTTTTGCAAAATTTGACTCTTTCCTCCCCCAAAAATAGCGAGCCACACTCAGCGCCGGCCTCTCTACATTGTTAGTAGGCTTACTTTGCTGACGGCCTGTTCGAAATTTGAAACGTTGCTGGCGAAACGACCCATCGGTGGGTCGTTCGAAAAAATTTTAACAATCGTTTAAAATGAATGGTTTTCAATGAACCCAGTTTATGTTTGTTATTTATAAAACTGCTAACGACTTTCGACTTTAAATAAAAATTCAATATTGGACTTCAGTTTAACCCATCGCAGTCACAGTGTTATGTAGTGTTTCTTTGTCTGTGATTTCATTTATGACCAACCATACATGTTGGCTTTGCTCCATTGCACCGTGTCAAGGTTTATTGTGTATACCTCCCGTTCCAAATATGGGCCGTGATGACTACACATATTATAGACTTGTCTTCGAGTCCGAAATCGCTCGTAATCGTGTCACCCTGGCAGACTTGAGAATGGACGGTTATGGGCACAGCATTCCTCTGTTCTCGGAAGTTACGGAAAATCTTTCCCAATTCCCTCCGTTTTCATTAACCTCTTTTACTGTGTTCAGGCATTTTCCTTGAACCTCTATTTTTGTTTTCGGCCGTTTTCCCTAAACCTCTATTTGCGTTTAGCTATTTTCCATTAGCCTCTATTTTTGTGTATAGTTATTCCTTTTGTGTATGATTACTGAAATAACTTTAATTTGTCCTTTTAAATCACATTGTTCATTTGCCATTAATTTTACGCTTAACTTAATCGTATTGCACAGCGTAGTAATACACTACCTTTCTCTCCAGCTTGCCATAATAATTCCCGTTGTACAAAGAACGCGATTTTATTCAGATGCTCTTTGAGAACTTCCTTATTTTCCTATAATAATTACAATAAATTATTTATGCGGAACAAATTCTCTAAACCTTTTTCCGGGATTATCAGTTATCAAATTTTCTATTTCTAATGATTGATATATTTTCTCCTACGTCTATCTTGATAGTTCCGTAACATTCGACATCCTTTAAATACTTCTCAAATTTATGGAGGGACCATATTCTGTTGACCATAAGTTTAGGACCAGTTGAAAAACTGAAAAATACTATTTTACATGGATAAACTTGGAAAGTTTCCTAAATAAAATTTACTAATTATTCTCAATAAATAACACAGGTTACGAACAATTTCTGGCGAATTAATTTAATGAAAAAATGTAATTTTGAGCAACTGAGCAGTTTGCAAGCTGATTAAAAATTCAAGACCAGAAAATGATCGTGAAGTCATTTTCAGCACCTGGAGTAATTTTTCCCTAACCTCATTAGAACCCTCATCTCTGGCTCGCCGTAAAGAATTTATGAGGCTGCCAACAAGAATGATGGCATGACTCATTACTAAGTTCACATCTTCTTAACTTCAACTTCGTTGTAAGGAGCTCACTACTTCTTAATTGACTGGTCGTAATTTTTTGGCCAGCGGGCCAGCAGCTCAGTCACGTAATCAGTAATTTTCACTAGAAATAGATTGAAAAAAAATTTCAGTCGTTTTCATCCTATATCATACCCAATAAGTAAACTTTAATGAGTAATTTTGAAGTTCATCCATGAAAATAGTGTTCAAGTTTTTTAACATGTTCTATCAGGAGTTTAGAATTCAGGTCAAAAATATTGATCTGGCACACATTTCATGACGCTCGCCTCGTTACTAAAGACACTATTTCAGAATTATTTTGCGCTGATTTATGCGCTCCTCAAACGCTGTACTGCACCGCCTACTCACCTTGGCTACGTTCCCTCTTCTTGCTTGGAGTGTGGCCTTATCTTCCTTGGGGGACTGTGCGGGGAGCAGGGCTGCTGCTGTGTTGACACTGCTGCTGATTCTATTGTTGCTGCTTTTACACTGCTGCTGCTGCTATTGTTGCTGCTTTTGGTGCTGCTGCTGCTCCTGCTGATCGCGAGGAATGCAAAGAGTGAGAGTGAGATAGAAGATAGAGGGAGTCAGAGCAAAAATACGAGCGTGCCATTGGATCTCCAGTAATCATTCTTCCGATGGGAGAGTGTAAAAAATTATTTCGTCAATGGTAGAAATTTAAGGTAAAAATTCAGAGATCTTGAAAAATGTTAGCTTGTGAGGGGAATGAACGTTTATGCCCGAAGCGAAGAAATGCAAACAACCCTAACTCACAGTCTTTGGTTTCCGAGATCTGTTTTGCGGTGCCATCTATCGCATCGTTTAGTTAGAGCACGCTTTCAACTCTCGCGTGCGACTGGGGGAGCCCTTTCCCTAATGCTTAATTCCATTCAGCCGAGAAGAGACGACGAGGGCGAAGCACCCCTCACACCTAGACTCGCAGGAGAGGCAGGAGGTGTGCCGGTGAGAAGGGAAGGATGAGGATCCTCAATCGGCAACGCCCTGCCGCTCCACGCTCTCGCTCTCTCTCTCTCTTGAGAGCAAGCCGCAAATTACGCGTCCACTGTCGCCATATCGTCGAAACTGTTGCTTACATTTTCGGGATGCGGCTCGAGTCCGCATTTTTGATGAAGGCAACTTGCTGTGCATGCATTTTTTAAGGCTGTTGCTCATTAATGCATGCACGCTTGGGCTCGGTGATGTATGTATTTTTGACAATTTGATACTTCAGAAAGGTGTGAATCCTCGTCCGTCAGAGGAGTGGCAAGCGTGGATTTGTATTTCGTTCTTCTCAACGCTCTCGGATGCTATTGCAGTTTTCCTTTACTTGTGTTTGTACAGCCTTAGATTAATTTGAATTGATATTTTCCCCATATGTTCTACGCTGTGACCGATGTTCTACACAGTCTCGATTTATTAAATTTACCTTTTATTCTCCTCACAGTGTAGCTAAAATTTTCGGATCTGTGATTTAGGATTGAAGTATTCGAGTTGAAATAACTCAGCCTCTCGGATAAAATGGCTGATACAATAGTTTATTTAGACGACGGAAATGATAAAGCATGAGTGTCATTTCTTTCGTTGCTTGCTGAGGTCTACAAGAGGTGAATTTATGAAAAATTAACAATCTTGAACGTCCTCAATGCAAAAATATACCACCATAGGTTAGCCTATAAAATTCTTTACTATTTCAGTTTCACATGTTTCCTGGAAAAAATTCACGTCAGCTCTCGTAAATGAAATATTCCTGCCGAGGCTTCTTGATTTGCACATTTGTGCCACTGCTGGTCATCTGAACTCGTCCGGACAATCAATATCATGGATGGTGTTGACTTATTCATGCGTATAGTTGGCTTCTCACTCAATTTGCGTAAAAAGACTGAAATATTTACATGTTCTATCTTTTTTTTATCGCGTCTGATCTTCCTGGGCACCTTTAATTTTGAAGTAATTTTTTTGAAGTTATTCTTCATCTTCCTCCGGTCAGCAGCGATGTTGTTTGTCATTTTCTAACAAATCCCGAACATTTTGGTCATCCAACTTTACTGAAAGCTAGAGATTATAAATCCCAGAAAGAAGTATAAAAAAGACGATTGGGGTCAGTAAAAATGGTTTAGTGAATTCTGACCCTCTACTGGTGAGGTTGTGTCACAGAACGAGAGGTAAGCGATGATCATAATTGCTGTGCAAGGTATTGCACGATGCAATGGTGAAATAATTCTTTCTTCCATTGAACTAAATAACCAAAGTTTCAGTGTACTAAAGATCTATTGATTTGAAATTTCCGATCTATATTTTTACGCGCAATAGTTGAAAATTGTTTCTATACGTTCAATATAACATCATTGTGTTGGTGTATTCGTCTCCCAATATTGCATCGACACCGATTATTGTAGCTCACGATGCAATTTGACTCTCTGAAGTGTCATTTCTCTTTTGATAGTTTTCTGATCGTGTTGGCAAAATTCACGTGGTATTTATTGCACAGAAGATTTCAAAATAACTTAGCAGAGTTCAATTTAAATGCAGAGAGTGCAAATTGAAGAGAAAGTGCACAAGAAGCCTCCGCATGCACTTATTACACGCAAGAGCATAATACTCGAGTTTTAGTGCGTTCAAAACCAAGAGCTGCAGCTGTTGGCTACAACGCCTACACCCACCCTGACAACGGTAGCAACCTGAGCAGACAGAGAGAGCAGCTTTAAGTTTACGTTGCGAGGCCAAGGCTTTAAAGCTGCGGCTGCTGCTGCTGCCGCCGCTGCGTAGATCTACGCCGAGACCTTCATTTTTGCTGACCTTTGCGGACGTAAAATGAGAGAGAAGCGCGTAAACTCGGCGCTGCCGAACCATCGCCTTCGTGCCGGAGGCTGCTCGGCATGGAGATGGGTTCTTGTCTGCTGATGGAAGTGATGTTCATGCTCGTGTTAGCATGGCCGACTCAAGCAACAACGATAAGTTATGAGCTGCCCCTGAGAGCCGTTGTCATTTGGTCATGCTTCGGTTTGCATGCACTGAACTGCTTTTGAGCCGCGCTGGCGGCGCTGAAGTCTCTTTAGGATGACAGAGGGATGCTTACAAAGCAGGCGAAGTACTTTCACTTGTACGTTGATGGTTTTCGACTCTTCGATTCTTGAGCGGATCATTTCCGTTCATAAATCAAGCTTCTTCTGACAGAGAATTAATTTCTATAAAGTGCTGCAGATCAAACACGTTTTCCGTGATTACCTTCAAATGGGCAGTGTTAAACGAGAGTAACTGAGCGTTTAATATTTGCTTATTTTCTGTTATATCAGGTCCCCTCAGGGGTATACAAATATTGTATCTATGGGAATTGGCGCTCCCAGGGGGACTATGTGAGGGCCCGAGCTAAAGGTTAGGTAGGCTTCCTTTTTGTTGAAATAAAACAAGTTTTTGTTCTGTTACGGACCATCTTTTTTCGGTTCACTGCTGTCCTGTTTTTTCAACACCTACTACTTTCTTCTTCAACTTTGATCTCGTTTCATAAACTTCTTTCTCATCTTACTGTTTCTATGCCCTTTCTGCATAGATTCCACGTTCCCTAAACTCCATACTAAATGGTGCCTTCCTCCTTCCTCTCTTTGGACCACCTTTGTAGCGGATAGGGAGGCTTAAACTAACTAATAATCTAATCTGTTATATCAGGTGTTATTAAGGCGGTAAACTGACGTGCTGACGGGGCAAACTTTTGAATGACTGGAATCTCTTCGTTATGAACCTTTTGGGGGTGAACATTTTAGCATCAAGAAAATGCTTTTTGCTCTTCCTTTGCTTCCCAGTGTTAATCAACTAGTAGGAACTAGTAGATTTTAGAGTTCCTTTTTCTCGCAGCTTACATTGTAAATAAATAAGCTTTTTGTATCGCTAGTTTTCAGAACACTTAGTGTCTAAAGCATTAATATTTTGTGGAGGTATTCGTAATTTCTATTTCGACACTTTTATCTGACGTGTTGATCCTTTTTAAAGTTTGCGTGATGTTTCAGCGACCGGCAACGACAATAACATCAAATTAGAGAAATTCTCCTGTCTTGCACTTGTTATTGCTGTACAAAATCACCCTGTCATAATTCCACATATTTTGCAGTTGTTATTACTTCAAATATTTTGGCACCACAACATCACCCGGTCATAATTCCGCTATTCGAAGAATGCTTTTGTCGCAGACCTATAAACTATGAACTCGCTTTCTTTAGACGCCTGCTGTCTCTGATACCAACTTTCTGCGTTGCGGTTGGCTCTGCAGCCTCTCCTGGCCTGAACTCGCATTGCCAGAGTCCGTTAGTTTGGATTGCAAAATCTTGATCATATTCAATAAAAACTGGTTCTTATTATGGGAGTGTTGCATTTGAGTGTCATTGTATTGAACATATATGAAGTAAACTATATGTATAAGTCGAAATAAATTAATACATCTCAAGTCCTCACATCAAATCCGTTTTCAGGTACATATATATCTTAAAAAAGTAGGCAGCAGTTGCTAGTAGCTGAAGTTATGTAGCGCGCAAGTTCTACTCGGAAGATGTCCAGTGGAAGTAAGTAACGTAATTGAACTTGGACGGCCTCTGCCAACATAAATTAATGGATGGGCACTACTGTGGATGAGCTCACCGAGTCTGCTCGCCAAGATCGATCTTGTGTTCGATGGGGCGTGTGGCAGTCGTTGCTGTGGCGCGAGGGGTTCAGCAGCCTGCGTATCTGTATAATACTTGTAATTGCTTACTGTCATTGTTTTCTATCGGCGTTTAAAGACAAGCTGACATCAGAAGATACACTGAAACTTCAGAAGTGAGAATGTTATCTGAATTAAATTAATATGTTCCATATTAGGGCTATGCAGAAAAAATGCATTAAAATGTATTTGAATGAAATTAAGGTGCGAATGCTCAGCATCCTACTCACTTTGGACAAAAAAATCAGGTTCAATGCCAGTTCCGTATCTGCTTCATTTTTTAGAACATGTGAAGCTCAACTGGTGATTAGAGCGAACGGAGATATCTGATAGTAAAATTTAAATATCAGAGTTGTCTCATTGAGCTGGCACCTCACTCACTCATTCACTCCCCTCGTGATAAGAAGATGAAAGGCAATTTTCAAGACACTATTTTAATGATGAAGCAATCAATGCATACATCAACGAATGATACAATGTTTCTTTTTTTGTCCCTCTGGCAGTTAATTTTTCAACAGAAAAATGATTCCATGATACCTCAAGTTGACATGTATGTAACTGTGGTTTTTTTCACGTGCAGTACTTCAGCCGAGTCAATGGAGGCGACGCTGGCGATGATCCACGAGAAGAGCGAGCGCGTGTTGCCGCCTCTGCAACACAGGGCCTTGTTGAGACTCGTCGCAGATTACGCGGCCGGCCGGTGCCCTGTGGACAGGCTGCTCGACATCGCCCAACAGCTCCTCGATACCGAGTCTAAGGTGAGCATCGGTCTTAGTTTGCTGTACTGGGCTCACAAACTCGGACATGTGATAGCGACTCGCAGGCATTAACGTGAGAACTGAGCTCAGATGACTGTTTTGTGTCCAGGAATCCAGAAACTCAGACTTTTGGACATGTGCCAGCGACTGCCGTGTATCAAGACAAGCACCAACCTCAGGTGGCTGCTAAGTGAAGATGAGCTGGAACTTTTAGATTTGTCATAGCAACTGTTGGGCGTTATTGGAATAGAGGGGGGACTGCACCCAGTGTCTTGTGTGAACCCCTTTTTTTGTAAGGTGTTATTGTTTACGGCAGGTTGTTTCATAATTTGTACTCTCGGCCGTCAGAAAATATTTTTCCGAAATTCTTTTCAGACGATTTTTAAAACTGTCTAATCGCACTGGCGGTTGATTGGAATAATGGGCCCGTTTTTGTGAGAGGTTATTTGTTGTTTACGTGTTTTACGGTTTATAGACAAAAGTTTTGAGCACGTATTGAAGACAACATTGTAGCTGTGTGATTTGAATGAAGCTCTCGTAATTCTTTAAGTTATAAATGTCTAATATGGGAAATCATGGCCCTTCTTTAATATCACGCAAAACCGTTGCATTAATGATTGAAACAAGCGCTTATTGTTTCATGGTCAAGAGCTATTAAGTCTTATACACCCCATGGTAAAAAATCAGGCATATACGCTCAAATAGTCGTTCCATAATTTCCATGAACACAAGTTTTTTGTTGAACTTCATTATTATAATCAATAAGACGATGCCGTCTCATTCGAACGCATCATGCCTCTTCAAAATTTGCAATGAGGTTCTACTTTATATTTTGACTTTGTTCTGAAAGTTTTCTTCCGGCCTGCATTGAATTAATTTCTTTTCGTTTTAGTCTCTCACAAAAGGATTGCAGTCCCTAATTGAGGCTGAAGTATTCATTAGGATGGCCTGAAATAAATTGCCTGGCTGCTCATCTGTCTGATCGCAGTCCTCGATTTTCTAAAAGTTTTTCACTGAACAGCTCTTGCAGAAGGCTTATCCCACTTCAGCCGTTTAATTCATTTATTGCCAATCGGATTTCTTTACTTTTTTGGGCTCGATAAATTTGTTCTTTTCCATCGCCGGAATACAATCTGGAGTTTTAGCGCAATCCCTCCGAATGGCCGCCGTTGGGTTATTGCTTTCCAAGGTTTCCCGAATTGCTCAGAGAGCATCGATGCGCCATGTCTATTTATTCGGGATGGGCATTTCGAGAGGTGCACGTTATTCAAAAAATTGCTTTTGCTAGCAACACTGTTGCTCTTATTTGGATTTAATCACACATCACTGTCCTTATTCCGTAGTACATAATTGAGTGATGCAATATTTTTTAGCCATATAGGTGCGGTCTTAGCGAAATTACTTTTCTCGTTGTTTTACATTTGGATCAGCTCTATTGTCACTGTAAAATTAGCATTTAGAATACTCGTTTTTGAGCACTTGCCGAATTATTCAAGAAGACCATGGGTGAGCGCAAGGAAAAAACACTGAAGCAAATTGTTAACGTTCTATGCGTCATTATGTGAGGAGGAGGAGGAGATAATTAAGGTCATTTTGTTGCAGGACTTGAACATGAAGATAACTGTTTTTTTTTGTACAATTAGAGTTGATTGTTAAAATTGATACTAGGGGACTGGAGAAAACGAAACAATTTTAGTTAAAACGGTGTCGGATACCAACGCTGTCATTTACCATAACACGTTTCAATCGTTCTGAGCATGGGAAGTAACGAGAAACGAAGTATTTATAAGCCACAAATTGTGGAGAGAGAAAAGTAGCTTGCCAGTGAGTTTGAGCTTCTACGAACGTAGGAAAAAAATTTGAAATTCTTACTGCAAGCAAAAGAAAATCATTTAGCTGGCCTTCGATGATAGAACTAACGAGTATCTTCCAATTGAAGCCGAAAATTGTTCAACAAAATCTAATACAAAAAGTTCCATGACTGCTCTCAGCCCTCCTTCTGGAAAATATTATTACCATGTACTCAAATTTCAATAAAAATAAGAGGTGCATGCTCAACAGAGACTACACCTCTTTCAAAAGAAACGAAACATCCACTATACTAGGATTTTGTATACTAGAAGTATTTAAGGCACGTAGTTTTGTATTATTTTCTTCCTCAAGGGGTGTGGGATACGCGGCTTAGGTTAACTAATTTTGTCCATCCTGCGCTGTAGGGATTGGAGCCCCTAAGGGAGATACTGCTGGGAACCTCAACAATCGATGGGCCTTTGGAAATTTTGTCTTTCGAGCCCACTTTATCTTGTTTGTTTCCATTCCTTCTTCGCTGCCTCATTTTTGTTATTTTTCCTTTCAACTACTTGCTGTTTCTGTGCTCAGGATATCCTGAATGGGAACACAATTTGTTCTTGGATGCCCCGTTCTCTACAGTCCAGACTATATGGTCCCTTCTCTTCTCTCTCTTGAGATCTCTCTCTCTCTCTCTCTCTCTCTCTCTCTCGTAGTGGCTATGGAGCTTTTGTTGTGGCTACGGAGTCTTAAACTTGCTAACCTAATAATAATCTGCATTTTCGAGCGTCTAGCAGGTAGAGGTGAATATTGTGCTTTTCGCTCACAGGTTGAGAAGCTTTTCTCATAGAACACCCGTTTGCATGCGTAGTGAGCAAGATGCAGTGGGGGACAAAAGTATTTGCACTCATGAAAGTATACGTTTATTGCGGGTGTTAGAAGCTCAACATACATTACAATCGAAGAGCTTAATGCTTCATGCTACATCTTTAGTTTAACCTTCAAAAAATATAATCTGCCCGAAGTCTCTTGCAAATTGGCCCAGGAACAGTTAATCTTAAAACGTCTCTATCAAACGTCTCTCTCACATCTCTTAATCTTAAATATTGATGTGAGTAAATACAATACTGTTCTTCATAGCATTGTTGTCCCCCATAGTAGGTGGGAGAATACTTCGTGGATTTCTGTGGGACAAAGATTTTTGATTTAATACATTCTCTTTTCCTGAATTAGACGGGATGCGCATCATATAAAAAGGCCTTGAAAAACATTTTTCAGAATACCAAGTCGTGTTTTAAATGTCCGCTGAAGCTCAGTGCTATTTCCTACGAAATGTCTACTGCTCTTTTATCCCGGTCACGTGAAAAATTCTTTCTTGCATTTGAAAAAAATAATACAGAACTATACATGACCTTCCCGTTCCCAGTTGTCGTCGTATGCATTAACATGTGAAGACCCGATACTGCCTACGCTTCACAGCTGCTTTGGTATTCCAACAGACGTGCGATCACAGATGTGAAAGTACTTTTTTACGTGCTTGTATTAAACGTTTCAAGAACGATGGTACGAAATATGAACCATCGTAGAACATACAGTAGGCTTATTAGCGTGTATTTTGAAAATTTCTCTTCGAAAATTTTCTCAGATTGAGAGACAGTGCCTCAATTTGTACGTTTCTAAGCTTGTCCTATAGCAATGCATTGTTTGCTGATCCATTTACGTGTTTTCAATAAAAGTGACGGACATCATCGTTAGCTTCGCACTTTCAAAATCATTAGGTTAATGCCAATGAAAAGGCGTTCCACAAATTAGTAATGCGCAACGGAGATTAGTTCATTTCTACTTTTCGGACATCTATTCACATCATTGGTGATGAAGTGTGATAGCATTCATTTCCGTCATCTACTGCATCACCTTCATTGC
>JACJUY010003142.1:38805-58404 GCA_014220935.1 Platorchestia sp. MABIK | reverse complement strand
TAATCGTAAAAGTTACTTCATTATCAAAAATTAAAAGTTCGAGAGTGCTTTTATGTTTCGCATTGGCTAGCTCCTAGAGCGGACAGACAGCATTATATTTTCTCTTTTGATGAAATTATTCGAGCTTTCTGTGAAATGTGAATTTGAACACGTCAATTTGAAAGTTAAAGTATGTGAAAATAGTTACATTCGGAGTAAATGGAAGACAAAAAAGGTTTAGTAGAATTTATTTAGAAGTGAATGATGATTTCCTATCATAACACTGTGCAACATATTCCAGGTTAAAAAAAGTACATGTTACGCAAGACTGGCTTTGGGGTTACCAAATGTCCATACTCTGAATCTAGCCTTAATTTATCTAGATTTGGCACGATTTCCCTATACCATGAACCACAATTTAACTATTGGTTGTGAATGAAAAACACATACTTGTCAGTTTAAACAACATCTGTCCTGCTAAACCTCTTGTGTAGAGTGTGATCTTTTTTTATATTCCAGCAGTAGTCAGCCAACATGCCAGGTTCCATTTTGCTTTGAATCGTTGCTCCATCACTGATATATCCTGATGGAATCTCTGCTACGTTGATCCCTCACATCACCAAGATTCTCCGTAATGAATTCTAATGAGAGTGGATTACACGAAATTTTAGGGACACGGTATATCCCATATCATAATAATGACTTGATAGATTATTCACAACTTGTACATAATCTTCTGAACGATGTTTCCCCACGAAGTTAACGCAAACTATCTTGAATGACTCAAAGGGAAGCTTCTCGTTTTTCTCAAGATGTGCAATGAAAGTTTCATCTAGTACAATGCTTGGAATGTGAGGACCTATGCAGTTATCTTCTTTGATTTTAGCTTGGCTTAGGGAAGAGAATTTATCTGCAATATTTGTAAATGCAGAGGAATCTTTGTCTAGGTCTCTCACAAATTGCTTAAAATAAAAATTAAACAAGCCAAGTTTAATATGCAAAGGTGGGAAATAAATTTTATCACTTTCCGCAAACGGTTTGGGCATGATGTCATATTTTCCGTGCTCAACTTCATTTCAGATCTACCGATGCTTGCGTACATAATGTTCAGTTCTTGCGCTGGAGTTCCATAAGCACAGGAAGCAGCAAAATTTAGTACAGCCAAGCTGAAGGCCGATAAGCATGGCCACAACCTTGAAATCTGCACAAATGAACTAGTTATGGTCATCGTAGAATATACTTTTTAGAACTGCTTTCAGGTTTTCAAATGATGTTTTTATAGTTGGACTGTAAGCTTTGGGAACAGATAGTAGAGTTTTACCGTTGTATAGCAGAACAGCTTTGATACTGTCGTTGGATGCGTCAATGAAAAGTCGCAAGTTGGTGTTATATAGCATTTCCAGTTGCTCAAAATGTACAGTGATGTCATTACAAAAGCCTAAGTCATCCTTCATGTTGAATAATACAAGCAGCTTCTCTGTTCGTTTTGTACATCCTGTTATCTTCACTCTCTCTCTCAATAAGATTACGTTCATGAAGCCTTGATGCCAGATGCTCACTTTTGTCTTCGGGTAAACAGAGATCTCTGCACAAGTTACTTTTGAGAAAATGATTTGGTTTACTCTCGTTTTCCGGGTCATTAGGCCCCACAAATTCACCACTGGAATGTTCATGGGCAGGGTTGGAACTCCACATTTCTTCTTGATCTGTAGGCTTGGGCACAGGGAAATTTTTTGAGTGCTCTAATTGGCACGTTGCTGATTGAAAATTTTGGCAAACAATGTGTTTCTTTTTATTTGTTGTTGCACAGCCTGTCAAGTTTTGCTGACAGAAATAGCAGCCATAAGAGTGATTCTCTGCTCACCCCAAATCATTGGCATACCAAACTTCCTGTGAGCATTTTTTCCTGCATACCAGGCGTTCTACGTCTTCATACATGTAAGGCAGCACACATGAGGAACCAATAACTCGTCTTGGTCTCTTGTGTCCCAATCAAAGTATGTATTGTAAATTTCTTCTACATAGCGCGCAATACTGCGGTTTTCTTTAGTAAATGTTCATTCCCCGTATATAAAGCAGTATACGCCTTAATCATTTTTAAACTATCTCACACAAGATATAAGATGATCTGCAAGGAAAAATAATAATACCACAAGCTTTGAGGTATAAAATATTGAGTGAAAAATTCAATTAAATGTAAGCACACAACAATTCATCCGCGCAACACATAAAAAAGTGCAAGAGATCTGTGGCCAATGTTATATAACTGCAAAATGGCACGGGAAATCAATTTCTGCCATCTCTATGCTGAAATTCTCCAAGGAGAGAATTTTGCAAAAACCGTGCTTAATCCAACACAAAGGCCAGAAATAGATTTCGCATTTCAGTTTGCTTATAAAGATGGTCACAGGTCTCTTCTGCTTTTCAAAGTGTTGCTCAGGTTTATTAGAGAAACACAATTGCAAAAAAGTCTCGGGAAAATGAAACCAATATTTAAGTTACTCAGACACTCTCTTCCTCTCTCTCTCTCTCTTTTACTCTCTCTTTCTCTCTCTCAACCACAACTTAATCAATCTTCTGAAAAAACTATTAAAATGTTTCATAAGCTATATTTGGCTCCAAATCCACCTCTGCACAGTTTTAGATACCCATTTAGGAAAATTCTTAGTGAAAATTCTGTAAAAAAATGCCTTATATAATTAAAAGGTCAGAAATGGATTTCGCATATAAATATAACCCCAGATCTTTGGAAACTTTTGTGTGTGACGCGGTGTAATTTAAGACCCTCGCCGACGGTTTCCTGTTTGACTCAAAGAAATTAATTCCATTTCTAATTAAAAATAAATGAATCATCATTTCAAAATCCTCGCTTTTTTCAAAGGCTTGAACGACCTTAGAGCAGATTTCTTATAAGATTTTATTCAAGGTTGCTTATAATGATTCAACTCTGAATAAGACAGACTCTAATTCACCATTGTGCGTGGAGCACCTAACTCATTCGGTTTTCGTTAAATACGCTCAAAATGAGCAGCATCGCCTAGTTTCTGGCAGCTCAGACTTCGTAATTGTATCTTTTAGGTGCATTTTATTGGTATTCATGTAAAATGGCCTCATATACCACACAGCTCATCTCTGCGTTCATCTGAGATGATCGTGTTCCTTTTTACCAGTTATAATCCAATCAGCAATTACTGACCACAAAATCTCAGATCTATAATTGCTGAGCCTAGCAAGCGACTCATATTTTGTGACAATGTCTTGTTGCTTATATTAAATTTCAATTAAATATAACCCTATCAGCATCCAAGTGAAGTTGTACTTATGTGCCTATAAAAAATGGCAACTATGTAACGGTAAGGGAATCGTAAACTGAACCCTTGCAATATTCACAGCTGTTGCAGGACAATATTTTCGAACTCTATGGTAATAGAAATGGGACCTAATTTTTTAAAATTTCATTGAAATGTAGTGCTCTCAAGGTACGAAAGATATTCGGGGATAGTACGTGTAAATAAATGCGTTACAACAGTGTTAAAAATGCTTTTCTTGTTTCAAAAATTGGTGAAAATATTCTCTGTTGAATTTTACGAACTGTCACTTTTCGTTAATATTTGTCATAGATTGTAGAGCGAATAGGAGAATTTTGGTGCGAACTTCAGTCACACATCATCAGGGTAATATCAGTTGAAATCAACAAAAAATATAACCCAAGGTAAAATTAAGCAGAATTTTTGAAACAAATTTTAACTTTAACTATTCAACGGATTTGTCTACTTCCTTTAAAACTGCCTTTATTTTTAATTAAGCTTGAGTTGAGTTTTGATTTAAAATTTTGGCATTCAATACTTTTGAATTCTCTAATTCACTCTCTAATACCTAATTCAAGCTCTCTCTAAAATGAGCTATAACACGCTTTTCCTGTCGCAAGTTTCTCGCCGGGAAAAATTGACGCCCAGCTCCAGTTTTACCCCGTCACTCGTTATTAATTTTTATGAGAGAATTTTGCCTAAAATACATTGAGGATCAAGAGTGGACAAACGAAAAATTGCTGGGCGATACGTGTATTTCGGTCACTTAAATTCTGGTTCCCGTTCTATGTAGCGTGGGGGTCGTCATTTTTTAGCGCGGGTTTTATTAGTCTGGCCATTGGAATAACTCGTGTCATTGGTACTCAGCTGAACTGTAATTTTTCATGTGTTTGGATAGTTTGTTGCTGTTTATATTTTACCAATTAAATTTCCTTTTCCAAATACTATTTGAAGATCAATTTTTTATTTATGCAGGGTGACCCATAAGTAAGGTACCTTTTTTAAACTATTATAGCTATAAAACTACAAATGGTAAAGAGATTTGGTTAATTCAGGGCGAATGAGATTTCAAAATTTTTTAACAGCGTGCCAAGTTTACCGACAACCACAACATATTGCCCACAAAAATCATTAAATCTACCCCTCAAAATGAATCGCTACACAATGGAACAACGATCAAAAACAGAGGAACTTTACTCTCAATGTTATTTTTGGGTTACATCAATTCAGAGGAATTACATGAATATTGATGGTTTGAAAGAAGTCCTTTGAAGAACTGCATAAAAGCTGGTATTGAAATTTAGAGAAACTAGAACAACAGCAGACAGCCAACGTTGTGGCAGGCCACGGACCATACGAACTGAGGCTTCAATTCAGTTTGTTGCAACGAGTGTTGCTCATCGGCCCAAAACGTCAACTAAAATTTGAAATTTCTTCTTTCATGCTGAATTAATCAAATCTCTTAAAGATTTTTAGTTTTATAGGGATTATAGTTTTAGAAAGGTATTTTACTTATGGGCCACCGGGCCACCCTGTGTAATGGCCCATGATTATACTTGATTATTATAACCTCTGAAATGCCATTTATCCTTAAAACCCCTCATTACAAGTTTTCCCCATAACCGCTAAGACATTACTTTGCCTTAAAGCCCTTCCAGCATAAGTTGTCCCTTTTCTCCAAAAATCGTACTGGTTCCCGTTGGCCTTAAAACTTGAAGTCAATTGTAGTGAGCAATTTTAAAGACTTTGAAAATTAACTGGAGAATGCCTTCATTAACAAATAACTTATCGCAGCTCCAACAAAGCTGTAACGTTGTGCGAGGTGCAAATGTGCATCAGTCAATATAGAATAAATGAAATTGGCTGATTTCTAGGAAATTTTGATTTAGGATAAAAAGGAAAACCAACTTAGCTGTGAATATCATGATAAAAACAAAAGTTTCAGATCATAAAAATCCAACCTCAGTGCTCTGAAAAACAAAAATTCAAAGAGTTAAAAAAATTTCTACACTCTAATTATTTTTAATAAACTGAAAATAAAACATTGAAATAAAAAAGACAATAATAAAACTTAAGCTATGTAAAATTTCAGCGAACAATAGAAAGTTTTCCGCAGTGTCACATTCATTCATTGAAAATTGAGTCCCGAATATTTACCCACGCAATATTGGGCGGGTGGTGCTTTGCTCACAGGGTCCGGAGAGCCATGGAGTTCATGCGTCGCTCGTAGCTCCTAATTAATCTCGAGCACGTGAAGAAACGCTCATTTTTAATTTAGTCCGCAAGAAATCGTCTGAAGTTCTGCATGGAAAAAATTAGGCAAAAATAGAACTCGTTAAAACCTGAGGCGCTTGATTGCTGCTAGTTTTCATTTTGCGATTCAAGTATAGTTTTTCATTTTTTATGTTTGTTTTTTGTTTGTGCTCATCGTAAACGCTGTAGAATAAACAACAACGTCTGTAGAACATCTGTAGAATAAAAATTTCCATCTTCGGCGGATTTTCATGACAAATCAAATATTGCAGACGATGTACGGAGTGAGATAGTTCAACGTTTCAGTGAAGTTTTTCCCGAAAGTTGACAATACTCTGAAAACTCACGTCTGCTTTAGTATTGAGGAAATTCAAATGATTTTCACATTTACAGACATGTGCTTCAAATAAGCTGTCGTTTTTTCCTGGAAGGCCATAGCGCTGTTCCGACAGCCGACAGATATACAGTACGTGCAAGGTTTCTAACTTCATCAAATGTCCTGAAGACACGAGCATTTGACTTCAGGATGGAAACCGAAAACTGTGTTTCTTCAAGTGCAACCAGTTTGAATTTTGGCTTTGGTTTACTGGTCATGTGTTTCCAACATTTACTCAATCTCCTGCAGGGAATTTCTGTGTCGAGGTGATAAGCTTTGGTTGATTTCTGTATTACTTACGATTAGGTCAAATCATTTCTTATAGACGTTGAACACTCGCCTATTGTGTGGCATAATGTTGCATAGGTGTTTTCTTATCACTGCGTGCACGAAATTTTTTAATGCGTCAGTTTGAGAATATATGCATAATTTGCTCGTACCCATTTGTACTCTTTCTGGAATTCTTCCTAGCATGTTTTTTGCACAACTTACCCTTGCTTTTTAATATGCAGCAATATTACCACCTTAACAAGATTCCGTCGGAATTAATTTTGAAACAAATCACGGATAATATCTGGATTTTCTTTCCGGATTTCATTTCATTCCAGCAGCATAAACGCTTCCCGCCGAGACTATCCAAGACGCGGTATCGAACTCTCGCGTGGCAATACGTTCTGATCCTAATGATCGCTTCATTATTGTCATCAGAAGATCTCAGGGTATTTGCATACATCCATAATTCATGCGACAAATTCTAATCTTCAATGGAAAATTGAGTTATTGGGGCTGAGAGATTAGGTTACTTTGTGACAGGTTTACGATCATGCGAGTTGGGCTTAGCATTCTACTGTTCGGTTTGATGGTCTAAGGAAGTGAAATTTTTCCCATTTTTACTCTGTTTTAAATTACTCATGTCTTAAAGAACCTGTCTTAAAGAAGCTAAATTCATCATCAACCGCTATTGTCATTTTTGTGATTTTAATTACGTTCTCATTTTTTTCCATCGAAAACTTTATATTAGGCGTGGCATCAAATAGTTCCGATTTGCTAATCTGAATCCGTTTATCGGATTTGCACATCGTTACAGTGTTGAGTTTTTTCTTGTAGTTATATTTACGATTAACGTTTACAGTTTTTTGTACTTCAAAAATTGTCAAAATGAATAGTTAGGAGAACTCTTGTAAGATCTGTTACAAAAATTTGGGCTACGAATTCTTCAAGAAGAGTTCTCATTTGTCAGTAATCTCCATAAGAGTTTCTTTGCTCTGGTGAAAATACCGTGGTCTCAGAGCTGGACTTGAACCAGGGTTTTTCTTGTGTAAGCTGTGATGTTTTACCCTCGAAGTAGAAACGTCTTCACATCCCGTCAAGTGCTTCTAATATTTAACTAAAATCTATCATTAATTAATTTAATCCCTAACGCCCCGTAGGAATTTGCAGTCCACTTTTGAAAATGGCCTAAATATATTGTATTTCTTGTTAAATTTGTTTTTTGTGTTCTAGTGTATTCTTTGGAGTTCACTGCCGAGTGGCAGCTCCTTCCTCATTCTAACGTCGGTCACTACCTGATGCCAGAGTAAGACTAATGATGATGGTTATACGGTATTTTGAGTAGAAAAATGCTGACGTCAACGGGTTAAAGTCCTACTCACCGAGTTAGCATTCCCCTCAGGGGGCATACGAGAGGTAATCGGTTACGCTTAATTGACTTAGTCGCTACTATGCTATAGGGACTGGCGCTCCCAGAAGGATGCTGTCAGGTTACATCAGCTATTGGACTTCTATCTTTTGTGCCCACTTAGTGTCTTTCCGGTTTAAGTTTTCTTCGCTATTTGTTTTTGTCTCTTCTTTCTCTCCCATGCCGACTTGTTTCAATGAGCTGGGTATCCTGTGCGGGCACGTATTTTGTGCACTGATTTCCCGTTTTCCGCAGTCCATCCTGAATGGTCTTTTTCTTCGCTCTCGTGAGGTCACCTTTGATGTTCTTATTGAATTTCAAACTTAGTAATTGTGATAACCTAATTTCTTAGAGGAAAGATCCATCAGCTTTTAGTTTTTGATTTTACGGAATTGGCGGACCCAGGATGCGCAGAACTTTCATTTTTTTAGAACTATTTGACAATAAATAGCTTCCGCCCTTTTCAAATTGTGCTTATTTTTTTTAGTTTGACTGCGAACTTCAGCCATTATGAAAAAATATTTCACTTGTTCTTAAGCCCTGATCTTGAGAACCTAGTGATAAATTTCCTGATGCTGACTGGGTATTGAAACCGAACTCTTGAAGAGATCCGAGACATATTTAAAAGCGTCTGGGTTTTATCGACTAATTGTACTGAATGCAAGGCAATTTTTTTCCATATATAGTTACCGCCAATTCGATAAATTGGTTCTCTGGATTGACGTAACTTTTTCTTGTTCATCGGAAACCTAGATTCCTTTTGAATGTGAACATTCAGTGGAAATTAACCAGTGACTCATTTCTTCCCACATAAATTGTGTTTGTGTCACACTCAGGATTTCTATGCCTCGTACAAGGAATTGTTCTCGAGAAAGGCCTTAGGGCGATTGTATTTCGTATGCAAATTACGTTTGCTACAAGAATGGATTGTCACATAACGACCGTAACTCTAAATCCCGTAGAGCATAAATTTTTAACAATTTTTCAACGTTGACAAAGGTTTGTACCCATTCAACAAATTATTCAAGAGCGGTTCTCGTAAGCATTCAACATAGTTTCAGCCAATGGAAACTTTATACAGGTGCGAGATGCGTGTCACTCAGTGCATCTTTTTCGTTTTAGTGTGCTACATCACTGCGCTAATCACTTTAGTGAGGAACGTGCTCCGCATAGGCCGGCACTGATGCGCTCGTCTATATTACTTTACTCTCGCCACTCAACTGGGCAGGATCTCAACTGCTCCGTGTCGTTCGTAGTGAATGTAAGAGCGGGTGGTAGTCAGGTTAAGATTATTTGCTTTAAATACGAGTTGTTATTTGATACGATTTGCACTGCTCTATATTTGCGAGGCGAGTTGAGCGAATTAAAAGCCGTGTGTGAGAGCTAGTCGACTCTTTTCTCCTCCGTTCATATCCTCACCTGGGCACTGGCGTTGAGATGCTTCTGTCGTGGAGGACGGACTAGGGATATTTTTAGAAGCCTGTGGTTCTTGAGTGCTGTTTGTTCACGTGCTATCTATGCGGGAAATATTAGTTGTTTCCGGTTTTGATAAGTTTTTCTGCCAAATTCTGCGTCCGTGTTTTGTAAATTTAGGGGCCTGGTGTAGTATTCGGTTCAACGTCGAGCATTCGCTCACATCTAAATTCGATTAGCAAAGTTGAGCGTAGCAATTCTACATTTTTGCGAGACTCTCAATGTAGTTCGGTCGTTCAGGCTATCCAATTGCGGAACGATTATTGCTGTCCTGTCGTGGCATAACGGCCTACGGGATATTTGAGACAAGGCAATGCCAATATGATTGTTATTGGAATTGTCGCTTTCTCAAATTGTTACTCTCGACTTTTTATGAGGTACTGGGCTCTATTGACTCTACTGGAAAACAATATCGAGTAGACGAAACGGCACATATTGACGCAAGACAGCAGTGAGGTGCCCACACAGATATGGGACTTTTAACTGCCCTGTAAAGGCCCGATATAGCTCCCATTAGGGTGTGGTAGGGAGCGGTTGGTCATGGTACGATGTCGCGCTGTGTTGAAGCACATCTACGCGTGCTGAGCTCGGACGATAGCGTTTTAAATGCGTGTCCATTGGAATGAAAACTCGTTTTGTTAACTCTCGTGAATGCAATTTGATGGCTGCGTGCTGTGCATGCATATATTTGGAGGATCCAAGGACGTTCCGCAGCTGAATGAGAGCAACCGTAATGTGTCTAGTTCAGAGCCATTGTTCCATATCAGAGCTAATTGTAAACCAACATGCCTAAAAGGAATCTCGTATAGACATGCAAGATAAAACATCTAAATGTTTATTTGTGCTGAATAGAAACCGAAGTTAAGCTTTGGAAATGTTAGTAATTGCTCATTTGTTTAAAAAAAATGTTATGCTAGTAATTTATGGCTGGCTATGAAAATTCAATACGACATGCACCACGGGTTTGTCGTTGATAAAATTGTTTTTATCGTGTGACTGACCGGGATTTCCACTGAAAGAATCAGCAGTTAAAGTGTTTCAGTTTAAATATTTCTGGTCCATATTCACGCCTGTTAATTGTTGTTACCATGATTTCGCTAATCATGCTAGTTTTCAAATAAATTTTTTTAGTTTCTGTATACATAATTATAGCTTATTTGCTCCTGGGAGAATACCATAGTAGCAGAACTGGATTTGAACCAGGGTATTTCTAATCGAGAGTGTTTTTGTCCAGGCTAGCTCCATGTGCTGATATTTCATTCCCCGATTTAATAAAAGACCATTCCTTTTTGAACTAGCAAGACTTTGCCTTTCTCTTTGTCCTTTTTCGCTAACCACTGTAAAATGTGTTCTCGCTTAACGGATTAAAATTTATCGTACAAAGAATATTTTGAGTTGAAATTTCTTAATTATTTTTAGGAAGCGATGTGTTTAAACAACCAATCTCTCGCACGCTGTTTCACATTTTCTATAGGGTCTTAACATTTTTCAAAATCGGTGAACATCTAATTGGAAGCCTTTCATGGTTCTGTATTTGCTAGACGTAAGTAGGAAATTTCCAACACTCGTTTGTTTTTTACCACGGCTTACTAATACATTGAAAATTTTTTGAATTTATCTGGTGTAATTTCTACGTTGGCAACATGCGCAGTAGGTCTTCAAAACATAGATATCAATGACGTGGAGAATTGAGATGGTATAGAGCGTATGAGAATTTGTGCGACTTAAAATATGACTAGAATGATCCACCGTTCAGTTTTCATGGATTCGAAACAAAGGAAACAAAGAAATAATTAATACGCCTTGAAAATATACCCTGCAAAAATATCTCCACGTTTCTATATTTCCAGGTTACTCTACTTCCGAATGAATGAGAAATTAATTTCCAAAGTGTTGGTTTGGCCGCGTGTGTGGATTTCTATTAAAGAAAAATCCCAATAAAATTTTGTGATTTTTTATAATTTTATGATTTTTTTGAACTTGATAATTTATTTTCTGAATTTTTTTATTTACATGAATTTCTTCAAATTTTGTGATTTTTTTCAAATGCTGAGGAATTTTTTCCAAAGTTTGAGAAATTTTTCTCATTTTTAAAAATGTTTTTCAAATTAGTAATTTTTTTAAATTTCGGAAAATAATTTTAAATTTTTAGAAATCTTCAAATTTTGAGAAATCATTTTTAAATTTTAAGAAATCTTTTTCAAATTCTGAAGAACCTTTTTTAAACTTTGAGAAATTTTTTTAAGTTTTGAGAAATTTTTTTAAATTTTGTGATCGTTTAAATTTTGAGATCTTTTTAAACTTTGAGAAATATTTTTTAAATGATGAGAAATCCTTTTTAAATTCTGAGAAACCTTCTTCGAATTTTGAGAAACCTTCTTCGAATTTTGAGAAACATTTTTTGAATTTGAGAAATTTTATCTAAATTTTGAGATATCTTATTAAAATTTTGAGAATTCCTTTCCAACTATTGAAAAATTTTTCTCAAATTCTGAGAAACATTTTTCAAATTTTGAGAAGCACTCTTCAAATTTTGGGAAACACTTTTCAAATTTTAAACATTTTTATGTTCTGAGAATTTATTTCATATCTGGAATTATTTTTCAAATTTTGAAAATTCCTTTTCAAGATGCGAGAAATTATATTTAAAAGAAGGTTCTCTACCCTCTATCCAATCAAACGCACGTTTGAAAAAAATGGCTTCATTCCAAACATATAGTTTGACTATCATCCACTTTGGCTACCACCCACTTTGGCAACCACCACACATAGGCAAGTTATCGGCAGCAAAACACACTTGCTGAAGTTACCGTCGCTTGGTTGCACATCAAATCTGTGGAGTAACTGCAGTGTTACGTCTGGAATAACTCGACTGATGACCAGTCTAGAAAGCGACAGGCTTCCTTTGATGTCCGCTCTTGGGAAATGGTCCAGAACTTTATAGCCCGCGTATAATTATGCTTAATATTCTGCTGCCAAAGGTGACCGGTTACGTGAGCAGGAGAGCTTTCTTTTAATGAGTTCAGCTTTCAGCCAAATTTTAATAGAAAAAAGTGTAAAATGATATGTTTGGGGGCTTGTGAGAAAAATCCAATGAACGTCCACTAATTTATTTAGAATGAGATTTTTTCCGGGAATAAAATACATCTATTAAGTCTCAATGCCCAAACTGAACATAAGTATCACTCTTCGTGATCGTAAATTCGTGCTAAATATCGCAATGCAATTCTCACATGAGAAGCGTGATGTTTGTTCAAGTGTCTCAGACATTGACTTCACGTGAAGGTGTCAAACGAGGTTGTGCACTAGGCGCAGCTTCTAATGTGTTCATGTATTTAAGGTCGGAAAAAATCTCGGATGAATGTATTTTCTATTTTACGCAGCTCAAATGATAATCTATGTTCAAATTGCGCTTCTTGTTACCTTAGGAGGATGGCTGAGGGTGTCTGTGGTCACCGTACCTTGAAAAAATTACGTTCATGAGCGATTTCTATGGGTATTTCAAAAGCATGTGCACTATCAGTAAATCAGCCAATAAAATTTCCGCTAATGGAAAGGGCTGGTATATTAGAATCCTTGACTAAGTTTTACTGTTACTCCCCTCAGGGGGATACAACTATTGTATCTATGGGAATTAGAGCTCCCAGGGGGGTAATGTGAGGGCCCGAGCTAAAGGTTAGGTAGGCTTTCTTTGTGTTAAAATAACGTAGGCTTTTGTTTTATTATGGACCAACTTTTTTTCGGTTCACTGCTGTCCTGTTTTTTCAACACCTACTACTTTCTTCTTCAACTTTGATCTTGTTTCATGAACTTTTTTCTCATCTTGCTGTTTCTATGCCCTTTCTGCATAGATTCCACGTTCCCTTAACTCCATACTAAATGGCGCCTTCTTCCTTCCTCTCTTTGGATCTCATTTGTTGAGAATAGGGAGGCTTAAACTAACTAATAATCTAATCGAATCTTTTACTGTTGCTCTATCCATTCATTTTTGTCTACCCAGTATTTTTCGTACAGTAGGCCGTTTTCTGTGAATGCAATGTTTTGCTGGAGTTCTTTCTAAATTTGGTTGTTTTCGTAGTAGTGCTGTACACAGTCCATTAACTGCAGTTGAGCGGCTGAATCCCTTTTCCAGAGTAGCGTTAAAAAGAAACGATATCATGTGCTCCGAACCGGCGACAGCTTGCGTAAAAGTCCCCTCACGGCGAGAGGTGGGCCTTTAGCAATGGATTTCAAAATTCCATTAAAGGAGAACGCATGAACGGACGATCATTGGATCCAATACCGATGTTTTGTTCCTGTCGATATGGACGACTCCTGCAATCCCTACAGTAATTTAAGAAAGCATTTCTGCCGCGCGAAGCTTCCCAATTAAAAGGCCGTATGGCTTTTTTTAGTTAGAAATAAAATAGTTTCTTGCATTTTTAACAAATTAATCTTTTTAGTTTTGTCTTGGCTGTATTTTTTAGGTGTTGACTTTGTTCAAGGACAATACAAACGGTAACAAACGGTTCCTTTCAATAAAATCACTCTGTAGATTCGAACACTAACAGACGGTAGTTTTTCGTTTCGAATTTGATTCTGTGTGACCTATATTCGCCACATTACGTTCCTTGCATGAATTAAGGATTGCTTATGGGAATTGTCCTTCAGCGCATCTTGGGGACTGAGCATCCCTCAAGAATCTGTGGGATTCCTAAACTCTCCTCGAGGGAGTAATATAAACTGCTCTTGTCAGTGGACGTAGGGGAACTTGTGCTCCTCAGGAAAATTCGTTAAAAATTGAGCAACACATGATGCAAGAGCCTATTTTGAATTGAGATTAGTGGTAAGTATATCTAAATGCATTATTTACTTTAAGAGCAGGCAACTTCATGCATAACTATATGTTTCATTCTATACGTGAATTTGTCCTTCGTGGGAGAGTTATTGCACTATTGATCAGGAAGATTCGACTCAGTTAAGTCAAAATTGAAGGCTCAGTGTAGACGCCACAGTTGTGACGTGTTGAGATTCGATGAAATCAACAGCTGCATCTCTAGAGTGTGAGAACTGGGATGCTTTTTTCTTAGTGAACACTTGACATCTGTTTTCTGACGCGTGGTTTTTAGATTTTATATAGCTCTCCCAGGAGGAAGATGTGAAGTCCAGAATTGAAGGCTACATAGGCCCTCGTTTCGTTGAAACAGAAATCAAATAATTCATGTTAAACAAATCTCAAAAGTCTAGCGCTAATGATCATGTTTTTGTTTTTTAAGCGTGGGCAAAAAGATCTGTTTCATCATGTTCTTCCGCAAAAACCCAGCGGCTTTTAATTGTCTTTTACTATCATATTTTTGGAGGGATGGCGATCTTCCTTTAAAAGGTGCTTTTTCGCTCAGTGTTCACAGGTCTATCTGTAAAAGTCATTAGCGAGCTTTGATTTAATCTATTTTCCTCCTACGTCCATAAGGATTGAAAGGAATACTCCAAGCTTTTGTTTGGAAGTGGCGTTTCGCTGCCAAACATCGCGACTGCTTCCAGCCTTTCACTGTTATAGCCTCCACATTCAGCTGCTGCTACCAGCGTTCACGCTCAATGGAGATTTATGGATATGCAGCAGCAGTAATGCAGTCACGCCGAAAATGCAGTCGCAGTCGAATACTTGTTTGCCAGTTTGCCGGACGTTAGCAGAAGAGACAGCAGCAACGAGCAGCATCAATCATTTCTAACTCGAGATCGGGTTTTGTTTGGGCTACGCTATAGGCGATCGTTTCATTTCGCTCCTGTGAATAGAGATGCGTTTCTTTGAATAATGCTCTGTACGCCCATCCTAATTGGTGATAGATGCTTGATGTTCTGGCAGTTATGATTTCATGATACTATTCGTTCATATTATTTGGAACATACCGAGATAACCTGTTATTCCAAGCCTCTCTGTTATTACCTCTACTTTATAATTAAGTCTTCAGTTTCACCTATAAATTTCTTTTCCAACTTCTCAACCTTACGGATTTTTTCCAGTTCATCACGCGTCAAAAGACGAAGAAAATTGTCAAATTTACTAAAACACTTAATCTCTGAAATTCTATGTCACTGTCTATTTAGCAAAAGTAATGTTTCAATGTTCGAACATCATCGTCTGGCTGAAATGAAAATGTGGGGATAGTATTTTTTCCGTTCTCAAAACTGTGCTCGCTAATTTCCAACCTATATTTCTCTCTGAATTTAAAAAGATATGAGCTCAAATTTTAATTTCATCTCAATCATAATCGTATTATTTCCTCGAATAATAAAATTTCAAGTTACGGGTGGTTGCATTCACAGATTAAAGTTGATTCAGTGTCGTCCTTTTTCGACTTGATGAGCACTGTTGTTGCGTCCCCTGTTAGAATCCCTCCTTACTGAGTTACTGAACAAAAATTTCATCTACGATTCTTTTTGCGAGAAAATTTTGAGATGGAGAACTTCTTAGCTCATAAAAATGACATAGACGCGTGACCTTATTGGTTAAAAAAAACTTACTTCACACTCCTCAGGGGATACAACTATTGAATCGATGGGAATTAGCGCTCCCAGGGGGAAAATGTAAGGGCCCGAGCTAAAAGTTAGGTAGGCCTTCTTTTTGTTGAAATAAAATATTTTTTGTGATGCTAAGGACCATCTTTTTTCGGTTCACTGTTGTCCTGTTTTTCATCACCTACTACTTTCTTCTTCAACTTTGATCTTGTTTCATGAACTTCTTTCTCAACTTACTGTTTCTATGCCCTTTCTGCATAGATTCCGCGTTTCCTTAACTCATACTAAATGGTGCCTTCCTCCTTCCTCTCTTTGGATCGCATTAGATGCGGATAGGGAGTCTTAAACTAACTAATAATCTATAATCTAAAGCTTACTTCACAACTGCCTCGTATCTGATCGTTGGCTGAATCAATATCAGTGTGCTGGCGTTGCTGCTACTTCACCACGACGGGTACTTCGCTTCGTAAGGCGGCCATCACGGCCCTAAGGCGAGGTGAACTACATCGTCGTCTTCAGCGTACTGAGCAGTCTCCACTTACTTATTTTGACGTCCTAATGAGGATCGAGTCCGAGATTTATCATCAGCTCTGAAATTAGCGCTCATTTGAAGCTGCGCAAGTGGAAATGCAATTTAGCTAAGGAAACGCTAATTTTTTCTCCATTTGTTGCATTTGTTTTCCATCAGTTCTGAACTTTGATGTCTCTTATTATTTTTTTTAGGTTACTCTCATGATGAGAAACGGCACCAAAAATCAGTTCATCTCATTGGTTAATTTGGAATGAAGAAATTGAGCATTGAATACGGTTCAGGTAGTTTCATGCGAGAGCGCAGAGATAAAAGATGATGAAAATAATTTTCGTGGTAAAAGTGAAGTTTGTGAAGAAATGGAGATCCCAAAAATTAGGATTGTTAAAAATTGATGAATTTTTTATCAGTCATAGGAAGTATTACTACTATTGACAGTACATTAAAAAATTCATTTTATTACGCGACCCTCACATACAGCAATGCCACAGGCTCGTCGTTGTGTATATAAAGAGTTAAGCCTGCTAGCAACGCGTGTTTTGGTTTAGCACGCATAAAAGTATAAAAAATAAATGTGATGCACGCTAACGTTATTTGAGTACGGTATGTTATTTATCTTACACTGTAGACAACAAAATTCAGCATTTATTCCAAACATCTGTCATTTCTCTCCAACTCCATTAAAGCATCAAATTTCCATCTCCGTTTTAGATTTCTCTGTCAAAGTGCATGACTGATAGTCTATCTTGATTAAAATTTTAATCAAATGTATTCATTCAGAGCTTGAAACATACCAAACTGGATAGGAAACTCCCAGGTCTGCGGTGGACTCAATCTAAGTCAACATCCATGAATTTTCCGCCTGCCAGTTACCTCGCATGTCTCAGCGACTCGTTCTAAAAATTTCAGTTCAATTTACAAAGATTTTTCGGAGCATTCGCTGTTGTTCCGCTGCTGTTGTTCGGCCCTCGAGATATCGGTTATTGCGGGGAGTTCAGTCTGGAGGAGCGCGGGGGTTGAGATGAAAGAGGATTGATTCTGTCCTTTTTCGTTTCCGCCAAGTAGCAGATCGCAATCTGTGTGTGGGGCCAATACAACCTGCGCCCGGAATTGGTCTCGTCGTATGCATGTCAACATCGGGCAATCTGCGTCCTGTTGCATTTCCAGCCGGGTTTTAACCATTGCCGCCTTTGAATCATGACTTCAAGTCACGCAGTGATGCTCCTAAATTTTTCATGATGAAAAGTTACACGTACGCAGCTCTAAATAGCTGGTGAAAATTTCTATTTTTGCAACTGAGTTTGCCATAGCTTAGAAAGGGCAGTGAAAGGCATTATCATTCGATATTAATGGGAATTAGCACTCCCAGGGGGAAATGTTATGTCCTGAGCTACGAGTTAGGTCGCCATTCTTTTAGTTGAAATGAAAAATGTTTTTTGTTACGTTAAGGACCAACTTTTTTCGGTTCAATACTGTCTGGTTTTTCAGCACATATTACTTTCTTTTTCAACTTTTATCGTGTTTTATGAAATTCTTTCCCATCTTACTGTTTCTATGCACTTTCTACGTAGATTTCGCGTCCCTTATCTCCAAACTAAATGGTGCATCCTCTTTCCTCTCTTTGGAACGCTTATTTTTAGCGGTTAGGGAGGCTTTCACTTACATTTATTTCGTCATTTGGTGAGCTGACCGGTATACCGTGCAATCAACTTTTCGCCTTTGTTGGAGCGTTGGTTGTTTTGTTACAACTTATCACCTTACGGCATATGGAGATGCGTACGGTATTTTCTATATTGAGTGTCGTAGACTACGACAGCACAGGCATTAAATTTTACGTTTTTAGGCTCCTTTAAAAGTGTTTTATTCATTCAAGTGAAATAACGGTGAATCGATTTATCAGCAAAAAGAATTATGAAATATCACTAAGGGGACACAACTATTGTTCAGTACCTGTGGGAATTAGTGCTCGCAGGAAGATGTGAGGTCTCATCCTGAAGGTTTGGTAAGCCTTCATTCATTAAAGTTATTTTTTTGTCACAGACCATCGTTTTTCCGACTTCCTGCGATCTGGTTTTTCAACACACAAAACTTTGTACGCTAAATTTTACAATGTTTCATTAACTCCTTTCGATCTTGCTGTTTTTTTGCGCAAAGTGTAGAGATGCACCTTGTGCGTGGATTCCAAGTTCTTCTAGCTCCAAACTAAATAGCGTATTCCTCCTTCCTTTCTTGGGTTTACCTTTGTTGGGATTTGGTCAACTTAAACTGACTTAACAACTAATCTAATTTAATCTACGTTGTAAGGTGATTTCGATTAACGGATTAAAAATTCTCGTAAAGTTGGCACACGAAAAATAGACCAGCTTTAGGTAAATATGCTTGAATACTGTATTTGTTGACAGTAATTGAATGACTTCGAAACGTGAACAATTTGGAAATTATAATAAACTTAACGGGAAAAATTATGAGTTTAATTTTGATCGGACATTGGATTACACACGAAGTGAACGACTTTTTAACTTTGATTATGATAGAATATAAATCAAAAAATAAATAGTCACCTCTGTGAGTGCACACGGCGCTTCTGAGGCAACCAAAAAATATACTGCTGAAAATTTTTGCTGAATATATAATATAATATAATGCTGAAATATAATGCTGAAAAACTTACTGCTGAAAATTTTTGCTGAATATATAATATAATATAATGCTGAAATATAATGCTGAAAAATATACTGCTGAAAATTTGTTAAAAATTACGACTAATTTGTTTAGTTAAACTGGATCGAATGAGAGACTCGGTACCCGACAAAATACTGAAGTGTGATAAAACAAGTGCCTATGATGAAATTAGTTTACATAAAAACTAGTTTCATGATGTCCCTAACTTCAAAAACAAACCTAATCTTAATAGAGTTGACTTTCATGTTAAACCTTAGTTCTATCCTAACCTAAACCGTCTCGAACTTGACTTTGGATCCTAAAGCTGACCTTTGTCCCAAGCTGACCTTTGTCCTAAAGGTAACCTTTGTCCTAAAGGTAACCTTTGTCCCAAAGCTGACTTTTGTCCTAAAGGTAACTGTCAGGGTTGGGTTTTTTGATATGTCCCCAAACTCACCGAACAAGAGGAAGTGCGGACCGTTTAGCAGTCCTGGCCGAAATTGGATCAGCTCTTGCGGCTAATTTTTGAGAACCTCTGACGGTTGTATCGCCTCTCCAGCCTTGCTTCGGCTGTAATAATTTTCAGATCACCGCTAGTCGGCCGAAGGTAAGGTTTTCAATGAGATACTCGTATTGGAGCGTTAGTTTAATTATCTACACGAAGATTTCATATTTTAGAAGCGCAAATTACCAGAGATTCAATTGGAGAATTCTCTCCAGTCTTTCCAGCGCGAATCACCGGACAGATAAGGCGGCTGGTATTGTGGATACCTAGTCTTTATAACACCAATTTAAATAATTTACATTCATTAGCAAAATATAAGTAGAGTACAACTATTGCATAAGT
>JACJUY010003142.1:0-16446 GCA_014220935.1 Platorchestia sp. MABIK | reverse complement strand
TATGTACAATAACATAAAAAAGGAATCTATCTCGTTCGTGCAAGGAATTGAAGAAATACAAATTACGTCAACGCTTGATGAGATCGAGATAAAGATAAAATCCTGAGACGATCTAAACTGGACAAAAAAGTTAAAATATATATAATCTGGTGTGACGAATCATTATACACAGTGTTCCAAACGACCGGACTTGTGATCAAATGGCAAAAACCGGCAGATGGATTTTATGTTGATGATTTGGTTTCTATCTTGGCGCACGGAGAGGCTCCGTAATGGTGTGGGGTGCAATGTCTGGAAGTGGCATGGAGCCACTCGTAATTCGGATGCACGAATTGACCATAAATTATTATTCAATATATTCAATCACTTGTGAGTATTATGGTATTTCCCTCGTAGATAACTTACACCTAATACTTCAGATTGTGTTTTCTCAAGAATGTCCACTATTCCTAGATGGCAATGATCGTGTTCACACCTTCCGCTGAGTCCAAAATTAGTTAGATGACAATAACGAAGAACGGAGCATCTCATGTGGTATTTGCAGTTTTAATCTCAACATCATTGAACCTTTATTAGGGGTTTCAGAAAATAAAATTTGAGCGTAGTTTCCACTTCACGCGCACCACTTGAACTCAAAACCGCCTGACTGAATCTGAGGGCCATGAACTTCCTTGATTTTTGGTCACAACATTTATTGATCAATACTTTGTCAAATGACTGTTATCATTCGGTCCAGAGGGGATTAATCCTCAGATTGTAAAAAAATCATTCTCTCATAGTATGCCTATTTATTTTTCATTTTAGTACGTCATGGTGCACAAGAGATGCGGAGTGAGCGAGCTAGCTCTTCATATAGCAAGAAATGAAAACATTGAGGAAAATCATTTTTCTTCAATCGAATGTTCATTAGGAATTTAAAAACGAGGAACACTGTTCGTAGGTTAAGCATTATTTAATATTACATATCTTCAAACCTAGATATATGGTTTTTGAGAAATACCTTTACACTTAGTGAGAAAGTTTACATCCAGAGATGCTTTGTTATTGATTTGACGAAATGTAACATTAAATAATGCTTAACCTATAAGCAGTGTTCCTCGTTTTAAAATTTCGAAATGAAATCACGATTTACATTTCTGTAGGTATGCGTCTATTGACTGTGCTGTGACGATTATTATTTGATTGTATTATTTGCTCTTTGCATGAATTCAATACCATCATTATGAGTTAGTTATATAGCCAGACACAATGGCATGCGTCTCAAATTTTAGTATTAAGGCACCTTCCATTGTAAACAAGTTGAGCTGACAAACATCAAATTAAATAGCCATGCACTATGCCGAAAATCACAAACATCAGGTTAGATCGGCAAGCAAAGCGCCTGTAATTACCAACTGCAAGTTCACTATAGCGCGGTGACGCCTTCGAGGGCGGTCAAGGCTGGTGAGCCGCCCTGAGCACCTGAGGAATAATGCTTACTCCCTAAGAGAACACGGGGAAAAGAGCCAAAATGTATGTAAAAATAATAGAACAAAGCCTTATTTTGAACCTATGGAGACACTGAATAATAACTTCATTCATATAGGAGGTAAAAAGTGCAGTATTTCAAAACCCTGAATATTTTCGCAATCTAATCCACATTCATTCATTTTCAGAGGATCGAGAATACGTCGTTTTCTGTAATTTGACTCATTCAGGCACGGCTGCGGCCACTTTTCTTTTGCGACTCGAGATTGAAATCAAAGAATGGAAGTGATTTTCAGGTGCCAATCTATGGATTCACAATTTGGCTCACTTTGCGTGATTTTGCAACTTCGCAACTTTTCGGATAAAGGATCTATTTTTTACTTCAAGAAATTGTGCTTTGATATCTATGGTATCATATATTTATTCTTTGAAGCCCTTGCATTTTAAGTTAATATATTATTAGGTTGAATTAATGTTAATAAACAGTTTAGAACATGAAAAAATTCATAATGCCGATCAGTTGGAAAGGAAAACATTACTTGGAACTGCACACCGTAAAATATAGCGTTTTCACAGCTACCGCAACTGTATACATTCTGTGGTTCCGTTGCTGTACACAAACTGTTGTAGAACACGTTCTTTTAGAATCAACAAATCCTTTATTACTTCGCGCACTCGTGTTAGCGTCTGTTCTCTGCTGTGAACAGACAGCCATTTCATTGAACGGCGGGCAGTCGTCCTGTGATGCAGTAACGCTAGTGTGCGTTTCTTCGCTGCCTCCTCTTCCGAAAGGAATTAATCTACTTAGTAAGAGAGGCAAAAAAAGTGGTTGATGGATGCTCTTCACTTATGAAGAACAAAAGAAAGCAGCATTTAGGCTCAATTAGAAGTGGTAAAAAGTGATGTGGAAATATTCAAACGAGGAAATTGAAAAGGCTGTTCAATGTGCGTGAACAAATTCAGACTCGTGAACTAACCTGATGGCTATATCCTATTTAAAATCTTGTTATCAATCGTCCGATCTTTTCTTCTTGGAAGTAGTAGTGTGTCCTTGAAAAACACCGTTTCTTAAGTACTTAGAATACAATGCTACATTACACTCCCAAGTCAAACCCCTCTTACTTCACCGAATTGAAAGCATATCATATCAAATACGGTAAAATTCCGTTCTGCTTAAGACGAACACTACAGGTTTCTCGTATTTAAACACGTTCACCACGTTTCTGCAGTTGCAACGGTCGGTTTGGTTAGGTTGGAAGAAGCAGAATGAAAAAGCCATCTTTATTGCTTGATTACATTCTTATCCTTTCCAACAAGCGAGAAAAATATAATTGCACAATTACATTTTAACTTGTACGTCGTATTCTATTCTATATAAAGGTAGTGAAATGGCAGTCATTGTTACTGGGTCGTAAATGAGCTATTTACCAAGTGGTACACAAATGTACCAATACGTGGTGCAAGTATTAAAATGAAAAACGTTATTAGAAGAGCTGAGAACTCCAGACCAAATCTTACTCGGCAGTTCATTGGTTATGGAATGAATTTCATCCGGTCTGAACGTTTTCGTCATTGTGAGGAGTTCCGGCTGTGGTTATAGCTAACAAGCCACCATTTATCACGAAAACGGCGTTTTTATTGTTCAGCTCTGAGCTATTTATCTTGAAGTTTGTTGATCAGTAATTCAAGTGTTCTGTGCTTTTTTTTAGACCGATTACAATCCTAATGTAGGGTCTGCACGTGCTACATTTAAATAGCCTTAAAGGAAGTGAATTCAGGAGCCAGAACGCGCGCCGGCACACGAAGATCCAAGGAATTAACTGTCACCGAGAATCTACTGCATACAAACTTGAAGCTTTGACTGCAGCAAGTAAAACTGAAGTTTAACATTCAACTGAAATTTTAAATCAATTGCAGTAAGCAATATTGAAAATAACAAACATTAACTGGATCGTGCGATCATTTTGTTTCAATAAAGCATTCATGAAAGTTGAGTTTATGACTACTGGTACTAGTCAGCAGCATTTGGAATATCCCCTCTGCGACCACCGGTAGCTCACGACGCCGTCGGAGTGTTAAGAAGCGCGAAAACAGTACGTGAACTAACTTTTAAAGCTGGGTACTCGCAATACACTACACTGCATCGCCGAGGCTATGAAGCTACCACGCCAATGGCGTATTGGCGTGATCATGTAATAATACCGTACTTCCTTCGTATTCGTTAGCAGGCGGATAAAATACAGAAAAAACTTGTAGTGCTTGAAATGGAAAAGTTGCAGCCATACCGCATCCCCATGTAGTGTTCTACTAGAACTTTCAAACAGCAACAATATTCAAATCAGTCAAGTTGACTAAGTTAGTAAGAAAGAACACTGTGCACATTAGTACCCTTATTGCAATGCTTGCATCTTCAAATATTTTGAAGAATTTAAAAAATTTGTAGAGTGGATGGTCAAAAATATCTAGTGAGAAAGAAGCAAGACGATCACAACTATCAGAACAGCCTACGAGACAAAGTAGGGGGCTTGACGAACTACACTAAATCGAGAAACCAAATGAAACTGGTGTCACTGATTTAAAACGCCTCTAGGGATGTTATTTGACACGCATCGTGCGATTGGCTAAACTGAAGTTCAATATTCAATTCAAATATGAAATCAATTGTGTTGTGTAATTTTGAAACTAGTGAACATTAACTGGATCGTACCTTCGTTTAGCTTTCATTAAGTATTTACAAAAATTAAGTTGGTGACTGCAGGTCGGTCAGCGGCACTATGAAAATCCCCTCAGTGACCAACGGTGGATAACTTCGCACGAATAGTCTTAAGCCCATAAAACATCTCACTTATATGAATGGCCAATACACGGAGAAATAAAGAAAACACGATAATACGTTCAGCTGAAATTGGAACGTAGATAACTGCCCACGAACGTAAGATCAGTACGTGTGCAGTACTCGCTGACGTTCATCAATACTCTCGTCACCCACTCTATCGTACTCGACTAATCCATCTACGTCATTGTTCAAGACAAGACGTGTATCGTTACCGGTGAGTACCCATGGTCAGCTGGAAATGTATTTACTTTTTATTCCATCATTATTATTATTACCATCAGAAGACGTATGCTCATTTTCACGCTCGTGAAGATGTAGGAGCTTCAATGTGTCCTGAACGTTCAATACAGCGTAAGTTCGTAGCATAATGTATAAATTACATCAAGCATGTGGGTATTTGAATTATTCATGGTGCTCGCTTAGAAAAAATTTAAAATCATTCATATGTCGCACTTTTCCACCCTCCACGAGTGGATCTCTAACCTAACTCGCGCGATCAGTGAACCGTAAATCACCAAACTCGTCTCTTCGTTTGCAGTATACATATATGTAACAGTGTTGTGACGTATATTAACATTAGGAACAAGAGGTAGAAGATGCCAAACTGAAAGTGGTAAAGAGGTCGAGGTCCCCAGAGTTGGGGTGAGCAACTGAGGACACGCAGTAACTGTACAGGTCCCTGCCGTAACAAAAACAAACTCAATTGATCCGACCTGTTCCGTTTCTCTGCGGCTTTTGTCACCGTCGGTATTGTTACCGTTTTGTTACCGTCAGCATTGTTACCGTCGGTATTGTTGCCGTTTTGTTACCGTCAGCATTGTTACCGTCGGTATTGTTACCGTTTTGTAACCGTCGGTATTGTTACCGTTTGTTACAGTCAGCATTGTTACTGTTTTGATACCGGCGGTATTATCGTTTTGTTACCGTCGGTATTGTGGTTTTAATACCGCCGATATTATCGTTTTGTTACCGTCGGTATTGCTGTCGTTTTGTTACCGTCGGTATTGTAACTGTTTGTTGCCGTCGGTTTTGTTATCATTTTGTTACCGTCGGTATTGTGACAATTTTGTTACCATCGGTGTTGTTACTGTTTTTGTGACCGTTTTGATTTTACTTTCGTGAATTGTATTTCTCCATTTTTAAACAATGCTCTCACCAATCGTTCGTTTCTTTCTCAGCGTAGCTCATGCGAAATTAATTATTGACTCAGAAGTATCCCATTGCACTTTTCTGGTATTTCAGTTTTTTATCTCAGTTTGACTATGTATTTGAAGGTTACCCCTAGCCTAGAGCTGTTAAAAACACGTCACGTACTCAGTAAATTAGCGCAACTTTAAGGGATTGTTAATTATTTTCGAAGGTAAAGTTTCGGGATAATCGCAATGAAGCATTGATGTCAGGTGAACGAATGTTTAGAGCTTTGAATTTGACTTGTGCAGGCTCTCCAAACACCAAAATACCCTGCATTGGATCTTTTACGGTTTTGAATAAACAACAGCCCCTATCCAACTCTTGTTTTTAACGTCGATATCTTTAACTGTAGCTGAATGTTACGCTCTACAAAACGCCTCAAAACGTCAATACAGAGCGAAATTTGTAGCTATGTCACTCCAGTCACCCCCTGTCAAATGGAGTGTAATAGTAACAAGAAGTGTTACGTGAATGCAGTATGACTTCAATGCATTCAGGTCCTTGCAATTTGTTTTCTTTAGCGTCGTTGAATTTAGTCAACCATCACAAAGAGACAGTAATCGTCATTAAATTTTTTCAACATCTGATTGCCACTACCTGAATGACCTCATTCAATCAGGATTGACTCACAATAGAGACAAGAGATTGATTGGAGCGGCTTCGCAGGGCAGGCATTCACAACACACACCTCGTGTTGGCCGGATTCGAGACCAGTATATTCACGGCTAATTATCAGCTTAGAGATGTCAGGGCGCAGCAATTCTAAGATCTTCAATAAGAAGTTGATTTTAATGCACAGCCCCGCCAAAGAATACGGACTGAAGAGCTCAAGGCGAACAATTAGAGGCGATCAGTGTTGTCGTAAACAAGCGTACTCGCAGTCGCACGCACTGCTCTCTCCGCTCGTACGCGCCGTCATGCGGCATGCCTACGGTCATGCCCATGGTTATGACCGTCGTCTGCATTTCGAGCAACGAGGATTAGTTTTTACCAAGCAACACAGAGGCTAGCTAGGTTCTTTCGATTCCCGTGCACAATTCGTGTAGGGAACAAAGAGTTCAATGAACCTGTCGAGTTAGAAATACTTGAGCGATTATTCCCGAGCTCGCTTCGTATGGTAGGAAAATGTATTATGTTATCTTTGTTCTGGCTCTCTTGAAAACGTTATTCGAGGGTTCACACTAACAATATACTACAAGCTCACAATACCAAAACACAACCGCCTAAACTATCGTGATACATAAAACGCAAAATATAGTACGCTCACAATGCACAAAGTAATCCCAGTATACAGAATACTTACAATATGCATAACACTGTGCAAAAAGATCATGTACAAAGCACTCACAATGTGCAATGCGTTCATAATATGCAAAACACAATAATTTGATAACAAATATTTCGGCGATTTTCTAGGGTTCTAGGTGCGATTTTCTGCCTCGCACCTCTCAACATGAAGTCTAGGAAGTGGGTCCATTTTTCAGTCCGCTGCAAATCGGCCGTCACGCTTAAATCATTCACTTTTATGTTGATGCTACCCTTCTGTAGTAAATACGATGGCATGTAATGTTTTTATATATTAGAAAACAAGTCTAGTTAGGAAGTAATAGAAACTAAAATTGTTTCATGTTTATGAACGAGTTAAAGTTAATAACAAATGAACATGCAATTAATTTGCCTACGATAGTTTTTCTTTAGTGAGTTCAGACCATTTCTGAACATCATAGCCCGAAAATATTCAAATGGAAAAATCGTGCAGTTTCATTAATATTTAATGCCACGAATTTATGATGTGAACCACTTCAAGCCCACATAACTGTAGCACATATAGTAGCATCGGTCATAAAATTTCTGATCATATTTGCAAAATTGTGACACGATGCCTTTGCTAGGTGTGCACAAGAAGATGTACTAGACGTGGAGTACCTCAAAGATATGACCTGAGACGTTTTTTTATCCTGAACAATGGTGATCTCTAATTTAATGTTATACAAAAGTCCCGCTTTCTGTTAACTACACAATCTTTTGAAGGAGATTTCTTCACGTAGAAAGTTAAATAATCTTCGTAAATGCATAAAACGAAGTGTAAAAGTTCATCCAGAAATTAATTAAAACAAATTTACACTTGATATAAATGCATTTTTTCACCTATGAGAAAAATTTATTTAGCACAGTGCAAAAAAATCTAATCACGATTAGTGTAAGAAAACACTCATTCTAGTAAGTATGTATGGTTTACGAGTAATGGACGCGATTTATTTTAAACACTGAACATATATTAATTAGTGAAGCCATCGTGCCCGCCTAGACTTACGACTGATATTTATTACGAGTCCATAAATCTCAAAAATTTATCAAGTTAATTCTTATCTTAATGGCAGCAATATATCAATTTGCTACGTTTCTCAATTGTTGAAAATTGCTAGGTGTCCGTACATTTTTTTTCGTGTGAGGTTTTCTTCTTGAACTACAACGTTTACTTTTTGCTTTTATGCCATTATTCTCTGACGCGAGGTTTAGGGATTTTATGTTCGTATGATTTCACTTATTCATTAATACAATTTTACACTCATATTGTCATAGAATAACATTTTGAGTACTTGCATATTTAACTACGCTTCATTCAAAGCATGTTTCTGCTCTCACTTTAAAGCAAAGAAACAGGTTCCTAATCATTCCCACTTTAATTTTACTAAAACGAGAAATTTTTTGACAGGGAATTTACAGTCGCTGTTTAGGAGTGTAACCAATGCGGATGTTCGTTCTATCAATTCATGTAATTTCGACTCTTTATGGGATCGAGCGCCATCGACCCAACCAATGGGGGGAGGACAACGCATTGCGGTTCACCGTCCCCAAGTATTAGTTTCAATACTGTGCCAAACTGGCACCATTGTCAGATCCTCCAGTTTATTTATTAGCCTCAGACCCGTAGACCACCAACAATACGAGTGTTCTAAGAATAAAAAGATGGAAAGAGAACAAAAATATGAGTCTCTCATAAGGTACTCGACAGGCTGGGCTCTTTCAGCGGTAGGATTTCAGACGTGTCTCCGGTGCGCACAGCGGGTATCGTGCTCGGTACTGATATTCCTTTCGATACCAATTACAAACCATGGAAAAGTCTGCCACTCTGCTGTTGTCGCACGCACAATGACCGGCAACTTGGGTTGCCTGTAACACCTGTCTTACTTTCATCCTTTTAAAGCTTCCAAAGTGCCCTCAAATGATCCGAGTAATAATGCTGTGCGTAAAATGCTGCGCCAAAACTTGAGGAATTGGAGGGTTATTATATAACCCACAAATATACTTTTAACCACCCATCGATGGATCGTTTGAAAAATTTTTTAACACTCTTTAAAAATTAATGGTGTTTGATGGACCCAGTTAATGTTTGGTATTTTTAAACTTACCATCAACTTTTTACTTTCAATTTGAGTTGAATATTGAATTGTAATTTAACACATCGCGTGCAAAGTGGTAAAATAACACCTACCGTTTCGTAGACTTCTATTGATAATTTGGCTGATGAAACTCATTTTCGTAAACCCTTTGGTATAGAACGATTTTGTTTTAACGATACCCAACGCTCTTGACCCATTTATAAACTGTATGGAAGCAAGTTATTTAGTTCCGGATTTTGATATTTCTAAGGCAATAGACGATTTTCAAAAGCCCTTCAAAAGCGTGCACAATTGACCGAAAGGAATGGAAAGCGGAAGTTGGTCTGTTAGTCTTGGGTGCACACTGGCAGGACCTTGTCTTACACACATGCACTTAACGGCTTAACCCTACCAGACCTCACGCCCTGAACCTGACTGCTAAACGTTAAACCACACAAAGTCAATTCCAACACGAGGAGGCACACATTTGCAATGGCTGACAATGAGGTTTGATCACGATTGGTCGGTGATGTTAAGTTTGTGAAGCATATTTTCCACGTACTAGGCAAAGCACCGAAAATTAAGTAGAGCAGTATAGCGGGAGATCCGAAAAATCGGAACGGCAGTCTTGTACGGTTACGAGAAACGCATGCGTCTAGGTAGGAAATCTGTACGTTTGATACAACAAAAGTACGCCGAGACTGCTAGAGTAAGGGTCACGAACACCTCCATTGCGCACACTGGAAAGCCACGTAGGTAAGCTGCACCGCAGGAGACTCCCGCACGAAATTCGCGTGACAAACTTACGTGATGGTGTAAAGTGGGCATCCTGTGGCTAGGGAAAAGTGACAATGCGTTATTGATGTACCGAAAAAACTGTTTTCTCCATTCCAACGAGAAATATGGTATTTTAATTTCATGAGGCTTCAATTGTTAAATTTCCCTGAAATAATAAACCAATTTTCTATTTCTAAACATCCCATGACAACATTGTTCTTTCCGCTTTTTCCTGGAATTCCTAAAACTTTACTACGCTTTTATACTCCCGTTCATAGACATCACTCGGACCAACACTGTTTTCCTACTATTCCTAGTTATCCCTACCCAGAAAACTGTTATCCTACCACTCCTAGGTATCCCTAGCTAGAAAACTGTTATCCTACCACTCCTAGATATCTCTAGCCAGAAAACTGTTATCCTACCGCTCCTAGTTATCCCTAGCCAGAAAACTGTTATCCTACCACTCCTAGGTATTCCTAGCCAGAAAAATGTTATCCTNAAACTGGCACCATTGTCAGATCCTCCAGTTTATTTATTAGCCTCAGACCCGTAGACCACCAACAATATGAGTGTTCTAAGAATAAAAAGATGGAAAGAGAACAAAAATATGAGTCTCTCATAAGGTACTCGACAGGCTGGGCTCTTTCAGCGGTAGGATTTCAGACGTGTCTCCAGTGCGCACAGCGGGCATCGAGCTCGGTACTGATATTCCTTTCGATACCAATTACAAACCATGGAAAAGTCTGCCACTCTGCTGTTGTCGCACGCACAATGACCGGCAACTTGGGTTGCCTGTAACACCTGTCTTACTTTCATCCATTTTTAGCTTCCAAAGTGCCTTCAGATAATACGAGTAATAATGCTGTGCGTAAAATGCTGCCCCAAAACTTGATGAATTGGAGGGTTTTTATATAACCCATATATATAGTTTTAACCTTCCATCGATGGATCGTTTAAAAAATTTTAACACTTTCTAAATTAATGGAATTTGATGGACCCAGTTAATGTTAGGTATTTTTAAAATTACAATCAACTTTTTACTTTAAATTTGAGTTGAATATTGAATTGTAATTTAACCCATCGCATTCAACGTGGTAAAATAACACCTACCTTTTCGTAGACTTCTATTGATAATTTAGCTGATGACACTCATGTTAGTAAAGCCTTTGGCATAGAACGATTTTGTTTTAGCGATCCTCGACGCTCTTGACCCATTTATAAACTGTATGGAAGCAAGTTATTTAGTTTCAGATTTTGATATTTCTAAAGCAGCAGACGATTGTCAAAAGCCCTTCAAAAGCGAGCAGAATTGACCGAAAGGAATGGAAAGCGCAAGTGGGTCTGGTCTGTTGGTCTTGGGTGCACACTGGCAGGACCTTGTCTTACACACATACACTTAACGGCTGAACCCTACCAGACCTGAGGCCCTGAACCTGACTGCACGAGGCACACATTCAATTCAATGTGTGCACACATTCAAACACGAGGAGGCACACATTTTCAATGGCTGACAATGAGGTTTGACCACGATTGGTCGGTGATGTTAAGTTTGTGAAGCATATTTTCCACGTACTAGGCAAAGCACCGAAAATTAAGTAGAGCAGTATAGCGGGAGATCCGAAAAATCGGAGCGGCAGTCTTGTACGGTTACGAGAAACGCATGCGTCTAGGTAGGAAATCTGTACGTTTGATGCAACAAAAGTACGCCGAGACCACTACGAGCCAGAGTTAGGGTCACGAACACCTCCAATGCGCACACTGGAAAGCCACGTAGGTAAGCTGCACCTCAGGAGACTCCCGCAAGAAATTCGCGTGACAAACTTACGTGATGGTGTAAAGTGGGTATCCTGTGGCTGGGGAAAAGTGACAATGCATAATTGATGTACCGAAAAAACTTTTTTCTCTATTCTAACGAAAATTTTGGTATTCTAACTTCATGAGCCTTCAATTGTTAAATTTCCCTGAAATAATAAACTTATTTTCTATTCCTATTCATCCTATGACAACATTGTACTTTCCGCTTATTCTTGGTATTCCTAAAAAGTAACTACGCTTTAATCCTCCCATTCAAAGTCATCTCTCGAACCAACACTGTTTTCCTACCATTCCTAGGTGTTCCTAGCTTCAACAGTGTTATCCTACCACTCCCAGGTATCCCTAGCCAGAAAACTGTTATCCTACGACTCCAAGGTATACCTATCAGCACTATAACGCTCCTAATCCTGAATGTCTCTAATAGTTGCTCTAATACTTTTATCTCTTAATATCCTGAAAATGAGTTTTACTGTCTTGCAAATTATTGACATATCTTGAAAGAACGCTCTTTGTAAAATTTCATTGCTCGGATATGCGCTCAAATGCATCTTGGCTAATCCTACACTTCCGCTTAGTCTTCAGCAAAGCACGATACATCTCTGCTTTGAATTACATAGTTAAAATAACCATGTCTAAAACAACTTATTGCATTCAATCTTCGACGTACTTCTGCTCTCAATTTTAAAGCCGTTTTTACGGCCGTTTTCCGTTCAGTAAGCCGAGGCCATTTGATAATTCCATTGGGGAATTAGGAAATTTCAAAATACGTATTCCGGAGTTTAGAACCTAAGTTAATTTTCTTTTGAAAGCAGTGACATGATTTTTAGGAAATTTAGGTTGAATGTCTGATAAGTCTGCGTCACATCTGCCAACAAAATCGTTAGTTATGTATGTTGATGGAAAATTTAAAACCAGTTCATCCATCCATATAGCCTCAACGATTGGTGGAAACAATCATTTTGAATTCAAGAGCAGGATTTTATCTTGTTCTTAGTCGTTAATAGGGCTATCATTTCACCGTAGTTTCCGTTCTCCGTATGCTAGAATTGTAAGTTAATTCCATAGATATTCTTTCTGAACGAAAAGCCCTAACCAATTATTCCTATTTTTCATTCTAATTTAGAATCGTTTTCAATGAACGTTTTTCCGACCAAAAACCTTCATGTTAGTTTCAGAATTTATCCCAACAGAAGTTCAAAAACGCAAGTTTAGGCCATTAGAAGAGCTCGGTATCTGCCGTCACAGAAACGCAGGTCCACAGCCCGTAAATTCGAGCCAATGACGAACCAAGAATCAATCATGGGCGCAGATGAGGATTGATGGGAGCGAAAGGAAGGCATTGAGGTGCGCTCTGTCGCCCGTCAAAGAGACGGCCAGTCGCCGAGTGGCGGAGTCATGAATATGCAAGCCTCCATATATCGAATCGAGAGACCCAATAATGGCTTTCGGTTGACGCTGCTCGCGCGTGTCTACCAAGGGTCAAATGGGAGGCCGAGCGTCTCTAGCGGACCCAAAACAGTTAGTGGCGAGAGTCCAATTGGAGATCTGCATCTACTGAGCCCGAAAGTGTGAATCACAAGACCAATTCTAATTCTCAGCGTAGACTCAAGCTCGTGTAAACAAATTCCAACTTTCTGAACCACTTAGGACTATTGAAAAATTACTGATAGCTAAATTTAAGACGTGGTGGGTTGTGTATAACACGTCAAACATAATTTGTACATTGAGTCAAGCTGGAACCCTTGCGTTCAATTAACCAAATGCAAATTATTGAGAATGTAAACTGGTAGTTTTATATAAAACTTCAATGGGTGGGCGTTGAGAATGGAGTTCAAGACTAGGCATTAGATTAACTAAGAAATTAAAGTCAGCCTGACCACAGGATCGATTGAAAGATCAAGCAGACCTCGCAGACGAGGACAGTGATCAATTGTGAGCAGAATGTACCGAGCTGCGCTGGTGTGAACGTTGGACGGTGGTGATCAGGTGTGGGTGAAATAGTAAAACCGTTGTCGTGGAAAATTATAGCATTAATTATCATTACTTACTATTATTTTTTAAGAAACGAGTAAAAATAGAGGTTATTTTCACGATAAAGGTTAAATTCCTGACTAACAATCCTATCTTAGCTCATTCAACCTCTAGGCGAAAAATCTTCTGAGACTGTACAAGGGTTGATAATTAAAAATATCTTGAATTTGCTATTCAGAGGTGGAAATAAGGTAATTTTGATCTTCCTGCACTCATTTACAATAACATAGCACAGTAAAGAAGACAAAAGCGCTCAAAGATCTCAGACTTATCGGAGTGAAAGTGCTAGTCAGTATTGACAGCAGACACGGGCATGCTTTTGACGTTCTTATAGTTCGTGCAAAGCTAGAAGCTTGTAGAAATGTTTCTGACCTTGAACCTTCTATCTCCTATAGCGATTTCGATAATTACTTGATGTAAAATGGTTGTGTCAACGAAGTTACTGGCAATCCATTCTTCTGATTGTCATGCCCATCAGGCGGTCACAAATATTGTCTCTATGGGAATTAGCGCTCCCAAGGGAAAATGTGAGGGCCCGAGCTGAGAATTAGGTAGGCCTTCTTTTTGTTGAAATAAAATGTTTTTTTTTTTGTTATGTTAGGGACCACCTTTTCTCGGTTCACTACTGCCCTGTTTTTCAGCACCTCTGACTTTCTTCTTCAACTTTAATCTTATTTCATGAACTTCCTTCTCAACTTACTGTTTCTGTGCCCCTTCTGCCTAGATTCCTCTTTCTCACTTCCATACTAAATGGTGCCTTCCTCTTTCCTCTCTTTGATACTCTCTTTTTTATAGCGGTTAGGGAGGCTTAAACTAACATATGATCTATAATCTTTTCTTCTGATTTTCATGAAAGATACCCATTTCTAGTGTGAGTTCATGTACCATGTGCACCTCTGCATACACAAATGCACTGCACACGCACATACCTGTACTGCACACGCAATGCACATGCATACACCCTCACACACTCGTACCGCACACGTGCACACAAAGCACCTCCTGTTAGTGTCTCTGCCGTTAATTCGAGACCTCATTCCCCAGCGCAAGGCAGCAACAACCGACGATGAGGTGGACAAAAATTCGCCCAAATTAGGCCCGGTGCCGCTCTGTCTGCACGCCCTCAGTTAATTCCACCTCATCTCGTGACGCTGAGTTTTGAGCGGCCAAACTGCACATCAAAGCGAGATTCCTCACTAATTTGCAGAGCGTCTGAACCAGCGGCCTGCTGTGCTCGTATGTCTTTACCTGCCTCCGTCATTCCAGGCCATTTTTAGCTTAAGTTTTGCTGTATTTTCGTGGTTTCTTGAATTCAGCTGAACTTTATGGGAATTTAAAAACACATATATATATATATGTTTTCGTTGTTCAGTTCTGAATCGCTGAAGATCCGCGTCAATTCTCCAACGAATGGTTGCCACAGACGATCTCTCTTGAAGAAATCGGTGCAGAGCACCCAAATATACGAGTATGTAGGGGGCTGAAAGCAAGTGCAGACAACGACAGTAGTCAGAGCATGCTAAATAAACACTTTTTCACGGATACCAAATATTTCAAAACTCCTCCGTTTTCCTGACACTGGGGTTTAAATTTTAACTTTAAAGAGCACATAATGTTCCATTTTGTGAGAAATGTCGTAAAATTGGAATATCAGAAACGCAAATGTTTTATTGAACAAACTACAATAACTGTTCGGAGTGTTTCCCATCTGCTTCAATGCAGGCTTAGCCCATCTTCTTAACCGATTGTGCTGATTATGATTCAAAAGTCTATGTTCTTTTGTAATGTCAACCATTGCGACCGTTATCCTTACAACAAGACCAGTCTCTGACTCCACCGGAGTTTCGTAAATAAATAGGTTCATTTCTGCACTGGAGAAAGAAATATCAAAGACTAATTTCGTGTCTTGGGGAGCAATGCCACAAGTCCATTACGTTTTGTCCACCAATTCGAAACTTCGTGATTCAGATGTTTGTGCGCATCCCTATTAGAATCCCTGGTTAAGCTCTGTCGTGCTGGAATCATATTCGACAGTTGAAACCTAGAGGCACATCTTCGACCAGTTGAGACAACACATCCCTTAGAAATATGACTTAACTGGTCCATTTACAGGAGACGCATCAGATTTGGCTCAATTAGATATTCGCTAATAATACATGCCCACACATTGATACTCAACCGATGCTAGTAGTTGAATAGATGCGAATCATGAGAGCTCTTCTCCTTTTGCTAATTGTATAAGGTGTGTGAGCTGAAAGTTAAAGTTTCGCTGCGGGAAAAAGTGTTTCGTGAACAGAACATGCTTCAAGAAATTTTCATCGTCCTGTTCTTGCCTAAGGCACCAATGTGCAAACTGTACGAGAAAGATGTAGTCGGTCAAGAGAAGACCCTGAATAATTATGAAATTGTAAGGATGTAGATGATTGTCATTGAGAACACGTCATGTGTCGACGTGGATAGATATTCCCGAGTCCCTTGCTGCAGCTCTGGTGCTTGCATGAAGCCTGCCGCTGAAGTATAGCAGCGCATCGTTATCAACTGCGTCACATAATTCACCTGGTCGACTATTAATTTCCAGTTTAAGTGTAAGCTTCCACATTCGCGTAGACGATTCTGTATGTTTGGAAACATGCAATTTCCTGGAAAATATCGATTGGGGAATCGGTCCGGACACAACCTAGAAGCGGCTATAGCATTGCCGCCGGCACACAGTAAGCTATATGCATATCTCCCATTTCTTCATTTCATAAATGGGCGATGGTGTCAGTAAAGTGTCGCAGCGTGAACTCATTCGTGAACGCTAAGCACTCGAGTGCTTCCAGATTTAAAAGCAACATTCGATTTGAATTTTGGATTTTAATGACGCTTAAATGTAACAAACAGGGCCCCAGAGATGAAACTTCAACCTCAGTTTCTTGAAAACTGAGATATCTTGAACTATTT
>JACJUY010003141.1:75315-92752 GCA_014220935.1 Platorchestia sp. MABIK | reverse complement strand
AAGTTCGTTTGCATATTTACCTCTCATGTGATTCAATAAACTATTTCAGCTGATGTGTTACAAATCGTCAGATACCTTCATAGAACTGTTTGCAATCCATGGACGAAATGAAAACCCACCAATCCCGGAATTTCTTTATATTTTTACATTTATACCATAGTAATTTATTAAAATTTACGATCTGTAATAACTACTTACATTATTAATTACATGAAAAATTTACAATGTTTAATATATATCAGCCTAGCAGGTTAAGAAAGCAACTTATGATTTATGAACATTGGTGCTGCGATGACTAAGCCTGAGATACAATCGTGGCGACACAGATCAGATGATCTGCATCGCTACACAAAGGCTTTAGTTTCAATGACATCTGCCATTTACATCGTATCTATTACAGTATATTCTTTACTACCTGCAAAACCAAAGCGTAAAAGGTAAAATAGCAGTTGGCACCAATAAATTAGAAATAAAATGTTAGTGCATTAAAATGTGTACAATAATATTATTAATAGCGTATTCTTCATTTACAAAATAATTGAAGTCACTGCAAATTTTTTCAACATTTTACACTAGTATTACGATACCAATGTGTTCTTATCAGTTAAGGATGTTAATGTTAAGGTGTTATAAAAACCAATGTATCAACATCTCATGTTATACTTTATTGGAAATAAATTGTTTTTCTTTTTCTTTTTTTCTTTCACTGACAACACAAGCGGACTCGTAACCTTTACATAGGAAGAACCATACACACACACACACACACACACACACACACACCACGTTCACGTGAGACGCAAATGCTGATGCAATGATTGCCGTATTTGAGTCATTGAGTGATGTTTAGCAGAAATTTATATTCTAATACTTTAGTGTTGAAATAGTGTAGACTACATTATGTAGTGATGTAAATTGCAATAATAATAATTGCAACAATTTTAATTCCCGGGAAAAAAAGAATTCATGGACCCGAAAATTTCGGCCCCAAATCATTTGGAATCCCGGGATGCAAACCCTACTTGTGCGATATTTTGTCTGGGAAACAACAGCGGTTACCATCAGAAAAATTGCTATTAGAAACTATCATTANAAGTAATCCTTATCATATCCTTGTCTACAGACTATTCCCTTCACGATACGTAGATGATAATAACACAGTTCGGCACCAGTAAACGTGGTAAAGGGAACACGTAAAATTTCCCATTGTAACAATTGGATTTTACACATGGTTTTTTAGCTTCTTAACCTTAGGAGAGGGAGTAAGTGGAGTACAAGCTCAGTAAGTAGAAGAGTTCCTTCTTTTGCCTCTTTTACACGTCGCCTCCAATTGCTATTACCCTCAGGGAGCCTGTGGTCTGGTAAAATTCCCGCGGGTACCGAATAGGGATCGATCCAGGGTTTTCCAAGTTCAAAGTCTGATGGCGAACCACCCGCGCCACGGTGTAGACTACAAGCAGCAACGTAGGTAAGGGAGAAAATCTTGTCCCAACCACGTAAACAAGTATAGAATGAATTGACATGTGCATGCAAGAACGGTTGCTAATTAATTAACGCAGAGACTCGTGCCTAAGTCAGAGCCCGCCCTACAAGCCAAGGTTTGAGGAAAAATTCTTCCGATTAGAATTAAAAACTGTTGGGAATTAAATACTTGAGAAGCTCAAAAATTTAATTTATTTTAAAGTTTTCGAAACAGAGAAAACTATGCGTTTCTCAAGTAATTCAAATTCTAATAACGTCAGATAACAAAACAAAAAAGTTCACCGATAATATAATTAGAATAACGAAAAATTATTTCCAAGTAAAAATAATGGTGAAAAATTCTCCCACTATGTTCAGATTTATTTGTGAATAAATTTATAACGTTACGATGGAACAAGTTTCCCGTTTGGTGGCAAGTGGAAGGAAAAAATTATTACTTCTAAATATTAATCACAGTTTCATAATTAACAAAATTTTAAATTACTCAATGGTAATCTTTAATTCTAACGAACAATTGAATCAGCATGATAGAAATTTATCTATCTGCGTTTGTTTGGTGATAAAAAGTCAAATAAAAGCAGATCTACAACAGGAAAGCAACAGCCAGGATTTATAAATATGTAAACTTTCAAGTTGTAAATGTTATGGGACAAAGGTAGCAGGACGCAAATCATTCTAAACAAGCATTTCATTCGAAAATTGCTTAATTTAAAAATCAATTCGGTCAAATGGTTCGATTGTACTTTCAAGTGCTATCGTATAAGAAGATTGAAACGTCATTTCGAAAGCGTCTTACCTTTGCCCTTCTGTGAAGTGATGCTGCAAAGGAGGAGTGGCAAGCAAGGTACTCTTGCAGATCTCCAGGACCTGCTCGACGCCTCCTAAGATTTTGTCGAGGTCAGGAGAAGCGACAATCGTAGGGACACCTTCCTCACACTCCTCGTCTTCGTCAGCTGCTTCTTGGGGAGAAGAGTCTTCGTAATCCTGAAGACATGAATGTCTCAAGTCACTTGTTTAGCGCTTGGTATCTGTGTTACACACAATGACTTATATCTCTTACTGCATGGAGTTGTAATATACAACTTTGCAAAACAAGCTCAAAATTTTTCATACCTGATGGAGCATGTAAAACATACTACTGTCCTAGTTTTCAGTACGTTTGACTTTGAAGCTTCCATCTGAACTTACAGTTTCTATGTACAGGGGATCTTGTTTGAGACTACACTTCGTGCATAGATTCTACGTTCCTCCAACTCCATTCCATATGTTGCCTTCATTCTTTTATTTTTTGAAACGCTTTCGCGTCCCAAATTTACTTATGTAATGTAAAGAAAAAATAATTTTCTGTTCAAATCTAATTCTTCTGTGTTCCGTTCGAAGTAGTAAAATCAGCCACACATAAAGGTGTTAAATCATTCACACCATCAAAATGATAATCAAGTCGCCATCCTTTAAACCAAAAATGCAAGCAACGTGCGCCATTTTTTGGTCTAAGACCGACAGTTTTCCGAATAATTCCCAGAAATGGGCGTAAAACAAAAACCTTTCGTAAAAACGGGTTTCCGAGCCGTCAAAAAATATTTCTTTAGTAAATTTGGCATTGTCTCTTACACAAAAATTTTGAAACAGAGTGCTGGAGCCACAAAAGTGTGTTCTATCTCTTAGAATACTTTTGGACTCTTTCTATTTTACGCCTTATAAATCTATGACAAGAGGAACATACAGCTACATTGTTTGACTGAGCCATTGCCAACTATTTTATCAGGATTACCATCTGGTGACGTCATAATGTGGTTCATTCTCCTGGAACACTGTCACACTTTTTGGGAGTCAGCACTTGTTTAGACGCCAGGCCTAATCGAGGCTTTCCCAAAAAATGAGTGGCCGGCATTGTCGCTTCACTCCTTACTTTTCAGTGTATGCTCTCCTGTCTTCGCTAGAACCAAATCTCTTTTTTACACGATATTGTTCATCCATCCACCAATGAATCAAATTCTGGTATAAATAATTTAGGTTTAAACTTTCCTGATCGTCTGTCAGTGGCGGTAGAGAGAAGGCGCCTTCACTTTCAGACGCAGCTTCGTCTGTGATGGTCTTTGGTCGCTTCTTCACAATCTTCACTTTCACACAAAATATGCTGGGAGCCACGCAGTCCTTCTGTTGACGGAGAGTTTTTGAAAATAAAAAACTTCGAAATGTAATTTTAAGCTCTCTGTCTGAAGTTTCAAGTAACGAACTTTAAAGCTACCCTGCTCGAGCCCTGCACATGATTGTGCCGTACAATAGCAGGTAGTGCAATCACTTAGTTTGTTGGGCAACATCCACGAACATGAGCCTTCCAAAAATAAAGCAACATAACTTAAAACATAACTTCTCCTATTCCCACCTGATCACAAGTTTCAGAGGTCTCTGAAATTTCCAGAGACAAAAGAGTACAAAGAAATATAAGAACTTGGGGAAAAAGACAACCTATTCAAGTTATCCGCACAGCAGTTGTATTGTTCAGCGATACGCGTAATTGAGTTTAATTCACTCAAGTATTTGGTCGGACTCGCACAAGTGGCAAACCGATACATTTCAACTCTTATAGTCAAGACTGAATAAGGCCGATGTTTTGCGTAAACGTATTTACCGTTTTAATAATTGTATGGTAAAATTACCCGCATTGCTCATGATTATGTTAAAAATTTGAACTCCAACTCAAATTTCGTGCTCAGTTTTCATTCCTGGGAATACATATATAAAAATTTATTAAAATGAAAAGCAAGGCGAAAATCCCTGTGTGTATGGTTATTTTGTTATTATAAATAGTGAAGTCTAAATGAATAAAAAAGAACGTTTCGAACTCAACAGTTCATCTTCAACAAAAAAATTCTGCGACGAAACAAAAATTAATAAACTAAAAATTATTCTCTGATCACCAACACCATTTTGGCACGCTCGGTGCCGCCTCTCATAAACAGAATTACCCGCCTATTTTTTTAACGCACGCAAGCTAAGAAAAAAATTCACGTAGCGACACTCATAATTATTAAAGCCAGTGAGGTAACCGAGGCCTCCATAAGTAGACCACGAAGGTAATTTTGACTTATAATAAATAAATACATTAAACAAAACCTAAATTCAAGTTTTTACCATGTCCCTGAGGCTGAAGACATCGCTGAGGTGCGCGGCGGTGTTGTGCAGGAGCGACAGCAGCGTGTTGCACACCATCTGGTCCGCCACGCGCACCGTCCTGGGGGCAAATCTTCTGATAATTTACGTCCTTACAGCGCAACAAACGGCAGGGAAATTTCAACAGTCGATTTGGTTGGTCTACGGACTGCTTTTATGATTAAAACACTAGAGCTTTGGTTTTTTTTCGAACAATATTTGAGCACTTAGCGTTTGACAACACTGAAGAGATACCATTTCGAAGCAATACGTAGAACACTTCGAATGTGCATAGCGTCTGACGTCATGAAATAAAATTGAACTCACCAGCTGTTCACTGAGACTATTTCTCAGTGTTTGAAAGAACTTTTATCTACGTCGAAGCCAAGTCAAGCAACTGCAAGCTGACTGCAAATAAAAGCAAAATCACAGTCGTGTTTTTGAAGTTATCATTTTTTAGAAAAGAATAACTGCGCTAACGTTAAATAACATGTTCTGATTTCTGAAGCTTGATTAATCTACGATTACATCGAAAGATCGTGGAGTCTACTGGCCTCATGAGGTTCGAGTGCGCCGGAGCAGTCGAAAGAGAGGAGCGGGAGAGGCTACGGGACGTGGTGCGGAGTGGGTTGTCTGCCCCGCTGTCGGATAAGCTGCTGCCTGTAGTAGAGACAGACTTACAACTAACGCATCAGAAAAATTAAAAAATTTAATAGTCATTACTTGAAACACCTATTCACTACCCACCTTATTCAGAGCTTCGAAAATATCTGAAAATTTTGTGAGAAAAATTAAGAACGAATTTAAAAGCCTGGGGAAAAAACTCCCTATTTATTCTTCATCTAAAGAGGTGCGGTAACTGCAATCGCAGCACAATCAACGAACACGTTTGTAAGATAATTTCCTACATTATTGTGACTTGAGTTTAATTCATGTTAAGCTACTCTAAACGAATGTATCTGAATCGAGAAGGAATGACAGAATTTTGAAATACTCGCCTTTTCAGTGCTGCATCGAGGCTTCAGTCTCCGTATTTACATAATAAAAAAAACTCCCAGTATTGCATTTACTGGACTTTGTTGACGTTCATCCTTCTTAGCAGTGGCCTCAATTAACCCTCTACTGAAGACAAAACAATTTTATGGTCGCTTTAATGTGAACATTGTATCGTAAAAAAGTTTTCATTTTCTTAACCTAAAGGAAGGAAGTGACTGATTAAAGTTTAAGCTCAATTGAAATACGAGTTCTCTTTGTAACTTCTTCTACCCATTTCCCCCATTTTCACAATCAAAAGTGGACACCGAGATACTTTGGTAAAAATACCGCAGATGCCAGACTGGGATGGAACCAAGGTTTTGCTTGTCTAACGTGTGATGCATAACCCTCGTTTCACGGAGAAGCTATGAGTATGAGTATGGATGGTTTAAAATGCTGAAGCCCAAATTTAAAGTCGGAAAGCGACTTTCTCAGTTTTAAATGCGGTGTAACTACTGACAAAGTTGCGGTAATTGAGATCCAGCACGAAAGTAGGTAACGCTGCTCAACAGTCTACCAATCGCTGAATAGCACAATGCTGTGGTTGGCTGCCATGCACTATACACGCTCGTAAAATTATAAATTTAAAAAGTAGATAGTTCAATAGGCTGATTTTCTTTTACTGAAAAAATAATGCTCAAAATTTATGTTAAAAATCGGTCAAAATTGGCCCACAAAAGTAATGTTCTGCAAAACTCAAATCGTTAACTACAAAATTGTTAAAAAAAAAAAAAATTTGGACAATTGTTATCTAATTTTATTCTAATTGTATTCACAATAAAATTTTACTTCAGCACATCGTTAAATAGAATTTCAATTTAGAAGACCGAGAAAACGAAATAGTTTCTGATACTGAAATGAAAATTCTCTCTCATTTGTTAAAATGAAAATGTCGCTTTTATACAGAAGCACCAAGTACACAACCTAAAGGTTTTACTTTTTGAAAATTGACGACAATCGCGTCAAGTTTATCACGGAAAAAATTATTGGAAGCTTTAGTTGCGTTTTTGTACATCATACCGACTTGGCAGTGGCAGTTTCGAATCAAAATATGAACAAGGAACTATTTAGATGGGAAGTTATAGATCATGATATGAATTCTCAAAATATGAATTTAACCACTGAAATACATTCTCCTACCCAATTTCACCATAGTTCATGTTTGATTCAAAATATTACTATCAAGAAGGTGAGGGTCGCATACAATAAACGGTGCAATTTAAGAATGCAAGTGACCTACGTCCATTTTTCCAAAACTACACCTTGAGTTGTCAGAAAGTGTTTGGTAAATTTCCCGCTCAAGAAATTTTTCATTGTTTTTAACGAATAGAATACGGTTTTATCTATTTTAGTCCGATTTTAAAACATTAAATTTTAAACGATCAATTACATACATACTCGTATTTCGTTTTTTGAACAACGAAAGTTTTTCTCGAGGTAATTCCCGCGGTGAATGTAAATATTTCCCTCGTAATTTTTAAAAGTTAACTTTGTATCTATTGAGCTTTGAGTGTTGGTACCGAGGTCTCCGTCAGTGAGCAGCGCAGTCGACAGCACTTGGAGCAGCAAAGATCGCCAGCCCAGGAAGCGCTTCCGTAAGACGTCCGCTTCTGCTTGTACGGACGCGAGCCATACATCCACGTCATCTACGGGCGTCGCGGTTCCTGCGATGTCCATCTGCGTATGAAAAAAATGTCTCGGCATCAGGCACATACATAAGTAGTTTCCAAGTAAACCGACCCATCATATAACATCTTTCATGAGTCTTCAACATATTTTTGATTGGCTGGCTTCCTGTTTCATGGCTCCAAATTAATTTTAAGCCTACTTTTTAATATCATTAAATATATTCACAGCGAATCCCTCTGTTGGAGAAAAATTTTTCTTCAGGAGGATGTGAGAAGAAATTTAAATCCTTCAATGTGAAGAACTAAATAAGGCCACTTATATCTCCGCTCAGCTTCTGCAGATTAAAGACTGCAGATTATCATACATAGCAGCACAGGGTGTCCCAGAAAAGATTTCCCATAAGAACCATGAAACTTAATCATTAAGAATAGAACAAAGCATGAAGTAAAAAATATTGACTAGATTTGCTATTTTACCTAAAATAAATATACCTAACATTTGAACACTTTCGGCACACATTTACTGGCATTTCTCGGGTCATTCAATTTGCACACATCTCAAGAAGGAAATGAAACAATTTCGACGAGAAAAGTTCCTTTTTTCTATCTCAGTATCCCAATTCATATCACACGCACCCATTTCTACACTAGATAAGCAATTAAGCATCCATGAGCTACGATTCATTTTTAAAAGGGAACATTGCTAATCTTTTTTTTCGACTAGAAAATTAAACATTCATCAACAATTTAGGCGCTTCAAATGATCCATGATGAAATTAATCCTCAAACACGCCTAGGCTCCAGCAAGGATGTTTTCTTCCCAGGGAAGATACTTCGGCCGTCTTTGATAATTTCGTAATCATTATTTTTGCGTGTTCAGAAGAAAACTACAAAATAATTTTTCATGCATTTCAGCAGAATGTGAAGTGTGATGATGTCCATCCTGCACCACACTATAGGAACAAAAATGATGAAACGACACCCAGTACAAGTAAGTTTATGGGAGACTTGAACCTACGAAGTTATTGCATGATAAAATTAGCATCAATGTTTCCTGAGATTTTGAATGTTTATCGTCCTAAAATTTCTTCCATGAAGCGTATCAATCTGATGTAAAAGTAAATTTTGTTCAAAATTAAATTTTATTTCATATTAAATATTATTTAAAATTAAATTTATTTAAAATTAAATTTATTTAAAATTAATTTTTATTAAAAATTAAATTTTATTTAAAAATACTTTATTTAAAATTAAATTTTAAATTAAAATTAAGGTTATTTTAAATACAATCTTTAATTTTAAAATTTAGTTGTTCTATAATTTCAGAGATTTCTTAAGTCCAAGGTGAATTCACCAAGTGGTAAGACAAAGAATAAATTCTAGTTTCGCTCGACCGACATCAAATTTTAAACAAAAGTTACCCAAAACATAATCCTTATTTCAAACCTCATTGATTGGTTTCAATTACCTCTCATATTTCGAAAGAATTTCTTCGCAGTATGTGAAGGTACCTTTTCTGTTACTTGCTAATCGTACGTTCGTTTTGAAAACCAAAGGCTTCCATTTGTGTGAGTTGCAAGTTTCGTGGTTAACTTTTTTAGACGTAACTCCTAACACTTCGTTGAGCAAAGACACATTTTCATAACTTTAAATGTGCACTTGTTTCTATCAAGCTCTGTATCGGAGATACCATCGGCGCAAATTCAGGCTGAAACCCTATAATGATCAGCCTGAAATCATGGTATGACCAAAATGGTTTCAAACTAAATGCGAGTAAAACCCAATTCATTATTTTTGGGTTTTACGGAATTTTCATTGAGACGCAATAAAACAAATCCAAATTTTACCTTACAGTTGGGAATGATGAAATTAAGCCATCAGAAAAAGTGAAAAAATTAGGTATTTGGTTCGATAGAAACACGTCCTTCAAGTCCCACGTTGAGAAAAATTGCAACCAAATTTTTGGAACTTTAATGTTTTTTCATAGGATAAAAAGTTAGCTCGACGAAAAATCCAGATCATTGGCCATTCAATCTTTAGTTTTATCGCGTATTGACTATTGTTGCCTTGTATTGGGGAGATATACCTCAATATCTTTAAAGAGGGTCGCAAAAATGCATGAATTTTGCAGCCAAGGTGGTATGCAAAGGTAAATTCAAAATGAGTGATCACGTAACACCTTTTTTTAATAAACTCGGCTGGACTCTTATTCAAAAATGGTTTAACGTGCACAAAGCCCAATGTGTAGTTTCCATTTTATATCTTCCCCAGAGCAATACTGAAATAGTACAATTTCATCTCCCTACCGTCACCAACCTAAAGCCGAATAGGAGAACTAATGTCTAAATCAACTACTCTCCATCTGACATTAGGCAGAAAGCGCTGTCAATATCAGGCACCTTACTATGGAGCAAACTTCCTTAGATTATAAAAATTCCTTAAACATTCAGAGAATTCAAAATCAAAATAGCTCGTTATCGTGCGTCCACACAATAATAGTAAACTGCAGTACGAAGTGGAAAAATTGTGACAAATTTCTATCGCTAGTTCTCTTATATTTCATTACATTATACCACATGCACCCTATTTTTGAAGTATGCGTATGCAATGTGATTGCTTGTATGCAAATATTTACGAACGTGTGTGTGTGTGTGTATGTGTGCAGTTCGTATATGCAGGGTGTTTCAGAACAAGAGATACAAAATTACACACCAGGTAGAAAATGACCAAATAAACATATTTTCTTCTATGTAATTTTCCGAAAAAATCTAGTTTATGAGATATTAGCTGTTCATTATTTCAAAGGATGAAATTTAGTTGCACAATTAATCGCAACATTTTTGTTTTTAATTTATGTTACAAACACTTCTATTCTATGAGAGTTTATAATAATAAAATTTAGTTTCGTTCTAATCGATTTCTTTTTTGGGGGACACATGAAGAGCCTTGTTTATACAGTGGCTGTTGGTGAGATTTCTGAAATGCCAGACATGTTTCCTAATATCCGGCAGTCGTTAAGGCTAAAACTTGAAAAGTGCATTGATATAGGTGGAACATATTTTGAACAATTTTTGTAAAGTAAATTCAGAATAAATATCGCGAGTAATTGTGTCATTAGATTTCATCCTTTAAAACAATAAACAGCTAATATTTCATTAAATCGATTTTTTTTGGAAAATTTTATAAAATAAAAAGTGTTTATTTGGCTATCTTATACTTGGTGTGCAATTTTGTACCCCTTGCTTTTAAGCACCCTGTCTAAAATTTTCTTGTTAGTCTTGTGTTGCAATTTGTCGTTTCTTACGCATGTGAGTATATTATGACAACACTATTTTAGGTAGTTTGACTTTTCGTGTTGTCCCAGCTGTGTTGCAAATGTTTTGGTTAGCATTGTACAAAAATCAATCTCACGTTTTTGACTCCAGTGAACTCTTTTGAGCTAGTATTATTAGCGTAGGAAATATCATGAATTTGTGTTGTGTTAAAATATTTCATTCTCTCCGAGGTCGTTATTTGGCATACCGGTTAATGCGTATGAATGAAAATTTTTCCCGAATGTCGATCTCATAGTCTTAGACGCAAAATGATTTATGTCTGCCCATTTTGTTTTCAACATTAATCCATCATTTCAATAAGAATAGAAAAGCTAAGAGGTATCAGATTGAAGGTGAAATTATTCATGGGATAATTTCACAGAGTCCTGACTTGTTTCATGCTCAAATTTCAATATAAACGCGCACTACCGAGAGTGTTTTCAACTATGCGTCACAAGGATTATGTTTTCTTAGTTACTTATGCTTATATCATTGTCAAAATCAGATTAACGCAGCGAAGGGAACGCATTTTTTCGCGCCTTTCTCTCAATCATTTTTAATTTCGAAAATTGACATGTGTTTTACGATACCCATCTGCGAATATCAACTAAGGATCCTAATGTTAAGAAACTGTAAAAACCAATCATGTACACACAGTGTATCAACTTTACTGGAAGTAAACTGTTGCTTTTTTTCAATTAACTAGCTTGGATACATTTGCACGTTTTTCTCTCTGTCTTTGTACAAGCATTGAACGTGACTGTCAATTTTGTACTTTTATACAAAGTACACCTATGTATCTTTATCAATTGAATACATTTGCATCATGTCATTTCAAAACACAATGCAACTGTTTCTCATGAGTTTACCTTATAGGACACAAATGTTTTCTTCTCTTATTCCCGTCCTAAAATGTTTTTGTTTGCCTCGCGTGGTGCAATTTATCATATCATTTCTTACGCTATTGACTATATTATGACAGCCTTATCTAGGAGGTTAATTTCACCTGTTACTCCAATCATGTTGTACATGTCTTGGTTGCCGTCGTAGAACAATCCTTTTCATGTTACAGACTCAGGTAGAATTTTTTGTGCCACTGTTAATAGCATGGAAATATCAAATTCGTGGCGTGATAAAAAAGATTTTCTCCGAGTCCCTTGATTGGTAAACTAGTTGATCCGTAGGAGTGAAAATATGGTTCTGAATTTTAACTTCGTTGCTTTAGACGCAGAATTATTTTCATCCCCCTGTTTTACTTTCAAAAATAATTACTTATACTGTAGGTCTCTGAGCTCGTATTTCAATGTAAGCGTGCACTAAAAAAACTGTTTTCAACAATGCATCGTCACTGAAATTATTTCTTCTTTTCTAATTGTAGATACATATATTATCAAACCTAGATTAAGCCACAGTAGGAATACGTTGCCGTCAATCATTTGTTTCGACTAGCGACATGGGTATCACGATACTCAGGTGGGTGTATCAACTAAGGATTCTTCCTTTAAGATATTTTTAAATCCAATAATGAGCTTTCATATCATCTTTACCGGAAGTAAACAGTTTTTCTTTTTTTTTTTTTGTCTTGAGACTCTGTGTGCAGCTCTTCGAATTATTCTAAACACGATCTCCATTTGAAACATCAATGACCCGGACAAAGTTCACTTAATTGAAATAGATTAGATTAGATTATTAGTTAGTTTAAGCCTCCCTATCCGCTACAAAGGTGATCCAAAGAGAGGAAGGAAGAAGGCACCATTTAGTATGGAGTTTAGGGAACGTGGAATCTACGCAGAAAGGGCATAGAAACAGTAAGATGAAAAAGAAGTTTATGAAACAAGATCGAAGTTCAAGAAGAAAGTAGTAGGTGTTGAAAAAACAGGACAGCAGTGAACCGAAAAAAGATGGTCCGTAACAGAACAAAAACCTATGTTATTTCAACAAAAGAAAGCCTACCTACTTAGCTCGGGCCCTCACATAGTCCCCCTCTTAATTGAAATATAATATCCTGCCATAATTCCTCTACAATTTCGCAAAAGGCTAAGCATATTGCCTCTCAAGAATCATTTACTTTGCACAAACTAAGAGAGAAGCGGGTCGTTTCTTATTTCGTATTCTCTTCCGTCGTGCGCTTCATTAAAATTATTGTAAAATCATCCCATGCTTCTAACCAATATTTAATCTCCTGCCTCGTCTTCGAAGGAATTAGAAAGCACAAACTCGCACGGTGCTGACATAAATTTACCACTTTTTTGACATGTTCTGAAATCGCATAATGTTAAAATATTGAGTATCATCCGCCTTCATATATCCGTTTCTGCAAGCAAGTCTCCTAAGAAAGTATTCTCTCTCGAATCAGTTCCAAGGAATATTTCCTGGTAAACATTTTTCATAAACTCGCACTAATTATACCAGTTTACCCATCATATCCCAGTCAACAACTGTGGTTACTTTTATCAGGTATGGGAGCAAAAATTTATTTTCGAAACAAATTCATTGGTCCCTGCTGCTCAGATTTTTAACTAACAAGTGTAATTTTAATGATTTTAATGCCATTATGTATTTTGCATCTTTTTAAAATAGTATAAATTTTACAAAATTTCACGAGATAATCTTTCACATCACTACTGTGAAACTTTCAATCTGACACCTCTTAGCTTTTCTATTCGTGTTATTGTTCATCGTTCGAGCATTTTGCTCATTCCAGACAGTTTTAATAAATGCGACAAATCCAGTTTGTAATAAACATTTAAAGCAACTAGTTTGCAAGCTGCATCCATATGAGTTTCGCGGGCCCGACTTTCTGGGACACCATTTAATTCCAAATTTAGCTTCAGTATTTCAGCCGACTCACGGTAATGAGAGCTTTTGAAGATAGTTGGTGCGCAAAATGGGCCACCCACTGTAGGCTGTCCCTGGGCTCGGAGGCGGTGATCAGCAGCGACGTCATTACGCGCATGCGCCCCACGCTCACTTTGCGCGCGCGCACACCTGCTCTCCACACACACAGCCACTTCTGAAGGCGGTAGTGCCGGAAAAATTTCATCTGCTCGAAAAAAGAAAAAACTTAGGACGAACCGAGTATGATGACATCTTAGTATGGACGACACAATATGAAAATGAAAAATCAATTATTGAAAAGGCGAACATTGATTAATAGGCTTCATGTCTAAAATGTTGAGTATCTTCAACCATATTCTAAATGATTACAGGAAATTCAATTTTTTGAATCAGTCGTATTTGAGAACACAATTCATGACTGCGTGTTTAATAGCTGTAAACTAACTCTAAATTTATTTCATTTCCTAATTTTGTCTTTGCGAAACGAGAATAGAGAGCCAGACTTCAGACAGATTAGATTATATGTTAGTTTAAGCTTCCCTAACCGCTACAAAAAAAGAGCGTATCGAAGAGAGGAAAGAGGAAGGCACCATTTAGCATGGAGATGAGGGAATGCGGAATCTATGCAGAAGAGGCATAGAAACAGTAAGTTGGGAAAGAAGTTCATGAAACATGATAAAAGTTGAAGAAGAAAGTAGTAGGTGCTGAAAAACAGGACAGCAGTGAACCGAAAAAAGGTGGTCCTTGACGTAATAAAAAATACTTTATTTCAACAAAAAGAAGGCCTACCTAACTCTCAGCTCAGGCCCTCACATATTTTCCCCCTGGGAGCGCCAATTCCCATACACACAATAGTTGTATCCCCCTGAGGGGTCAGACTTCAGACAAAAATACCCAAGTTTAAGTTCAGTTCCTGCAACTGACGTGTATTCGTAGAGGCGTCGCAGCTTCTCTGGTTATTATGGAAGACGGACAGAAAAGGATGTAGGGGAAATTCGGCTACTTATTGAGCATGCACTTCACTCCATCCCTTAAGGCAAGCAATGAAAAAACATTTTATAACGTGATCTAAATAACAAATCAGTCAATAAAGAAGGATGTTTCTCCTAACTTCGTTACGTTGAAGAGAGTAATATTTAAATTTTCCTAACTAAACCTTGTCGCCATTTTTCTCAACTGTTTTCTGAACAAAAAAGTTTAAAAAAAATTATCTACTGAGTAGAGTATTTTTTTCCCGATTTTGATTTTTTCACTGCACCGTATATTAATGACTTTGTTGACATAAGTTCCATTGAAAAACAAGTACACACCTATGATCATGTCATGATCGACACATCATGAACTTCAAAGTAATGGTAACAAATGACAAAACATTTTTAAATTGTTCACTCTACTGAACGCGCGCTGCTTACCCAGCACCTAGTTTTTTATCTATTTTTCGTTTCACCATGGGATAATTTCTTATCAGCACAAGCATCATGCGTGGTATATGTCGTTGAACAATCCAAATAATAAATCAATTTTAACAATAATTGTTTTAGCACTTGAGCGATGAAACAAAATTGAGTTGTGCCCGTCGTGCATCACTGTTGACCTGTGAATTGACCATCACTGTTTTTCAAAATTTTATCCTTAAAATGTTTCGATAAATATTTTTCGATTACTCTTGCTAATGTTGAGTTAGCTATAGGATTTGATCTGTAACAAAATTTAATATACGAGCAATTTTTAATTTCACACTAGGCTCTCTTTCATGGCTTACGTAGTTATTCGTGAATAGACTTACTTCCCTTTACTAAGCGGTTCAATAAATTGATACTAGCCGATAACGTGATAACTCAATTTTGAGGAACATACTCACAATTGATCACAGTTTTATACACAGAAAGAGTTTCAAAATATTGAGGAATTGCGAGGTGTCTGGAAAGATAAAGAATAAAGCTAAGTAAATCGGCAATACACCAAGAAAATAAATATGCACATGTCATCAATATATAGATTTCAGCATGAACAAAAAAAATATACTCGGACATGAACAAGAAAGCGAATTAAGCAACGAACTACACGCTGGCTAGTTATCGCATTTCTGGCGCCAATAGAATCGACCTAGCTTTGCTGCGCTGGATTTCCAATTTTCGAGCTAGCTTTGCTGTGCTGGGTTCCCAATTCTTCGACCCAACTATTAAGAAACATGGACGGAGCCAACATTCACCATTCACAATATTTTATTAACCAAACTAAACTGCCACCGTTTTCAAAATTGAGTGTGAAAATTATCACTGTTAGTGAGTGCTTCATCGAATCTTAAGAATACTTCACTTTAAAACGCGGATCTTAAGTGATAGATCATTAGAAAAACACAAAGTTGTTTTTCAATTGCCTAACATTTCTCCCCTGAAAAAAAGTTATGTGTAATAGTGAGAGCCCGCGATGTAGGAACTTCAAATGAGCATAACATTTTTTTTCTATAATTACCTATAAGAACGAAATTTAACAGAAATATTCAACAGAGATCTATCAAAAAAGATGTCTAAAAGTTTGAAAAATCAATCAAAAAAATTGCTTTTGAAGTAGAATATCAATAATTATTGTTTACGAAAACGAATCACTTACAAACACCTAAAGCAGAGAAGACAAATTGGGGGCTGGTTCAAAATTCTATGAATTATGATGACTTTCAAACGCTAACATAAATTAAAATGTAAAAAATACAAGCCTTAAAATAAGCATGTAGCTTCTAAAAGGAAAAATATAAGCCAGGTGACCAAAAAACAGTCGCGCCGCACATTTTTCTACACTTTATATATTTCGCATTATTCTACTTCACTTTTAATTTGCTTCTGTAAAACTGAAAATAGCAACATTATAAAAGTGCTCTTCGACCCGTTTTGAGTGTATGTAGAACTCTAAATTTTCATTAACATTGAAGAAATGACGACCCTTGTGAAGAATCTGTCAGCATTTGGCAATAGGCGCATTATTAGGTTTCATAGAAGGGGAAAATCTCCTCGCAACATCTCTGCAGAGACTGGTATAAATTTCATACCCATACAAAGAACACTAGCACACTGGGAACGAAATGACGAACTTGGTTTATCTCGTGGAATTAATGTAAGGCCAAGGGGAAAAAAATCGGCGTTCATCAATGCAAATTATATCTTGCATGTTTTGCGAAAATTAAAACAATTCCTCGAAGAACAATGCATCAAAGAGTTAAAGAAAATAAGTATAAGTAAATGCGAAGTCTCCAGGAAGCCATTAGCTTCAGCAGTTAATAAAAAAATAGTTATTTGATCGAGGACACAGAGATTGAACAGATGGATTGGAAGCATGTAATGGGGGTCCGATGACTTCAGAATCACCCTCTTTTGGACTGATTAGAGAATGGCGACAGCCACATGAAAAAATGAATTCATTTTTGAATCGTCTTGACTATTCAGGCATCTGGAGGCAGTGTAATGTTCTAAGGCAATTTTTGATGCTGCACACCTGGACCTGCCACTTTTTGCAGCAACAAAATGAACTCCCGGGACTATTTGCAAGTACTTTCTGCCCATGATCAACTTCCATGGAGTTGCATGTTCCAGATGGTAACGGGATGTCTCCGGGCAACAATGCTCGCATGCACAGGAATAGAAATGTTCGGCATTGATGAATGCTGATGAGGGAACAGTTGAGCTCATGGACTGGCCACCACAACCTCCAGATTTGAACCCCATTGAAAATTTAGGGAAGAGTGTGAAAGATACCTGCGTGACTCATCGCTCATCCTTCGACATCGACTTCATTAGGGGACAGGATACTTCAATTATGGCCAAAAATTGAGCTGCTGGAGATTCAAATTTTCAGATTTGCTTCTGAAAACGATTAAAGATAAAGGAGCCATTGACTAAAGTTCCTGCAAGAGGAACCATAGACTACAGTCTCTGCAAGAGGAGCCATAGACTACAGTCTCAGCAAGAGGAGCCATGGACTACAGTCTCTGCA
>JACJUY010003141.1:34608-74902 GCA_014220935.1 Platorchestia sp. MABIK | reverse complement strand
AGAGGAGCCATGGACTGCAGTCTCTGCAAGAGGAGCCATAGACTACCGTTTCTGCAAGAGGAGCCATAGACTACCGTCTCTGTAAGAGGAGCAATAGACTACCGTCTCTGCAAAAGGAGCCACAGACTACGGCCTCTGCAAAAGAAGCTACAAACTACGGTCTTTGTATTTGTCGCTGCAGATCACAGTCTCCACAAAAGAGCAACATGCCTGTGAAAATAATCAAGCTACTTGATTTACTATTCAAAACAAACGGGATGTAAGTCTTTGGCTAAGCGCTGAGGACAATTGGCTTCAAGTACACACTGACTTACTACTGACAGTAAAAAATGACAAACAATAATAATTTGAGAAACAACGCAGTCTATCATGAATGCTTCTTTAACGTTTTAAAAATAAAAGCCTTAGTCTTTGCTAGATATATGCGACTATAAAAGAGCATCATAACAGTAAATCTTTAATAAATTATTCGTGAACAATAATTCGAATACAAATTCAATTTGCAAAACCGTGTAACATTGCTTCGCGCAGTCGTTTACGATGTAATTAACTCAGACTTTCCCGAACGCAAAACAAAAGAGTAAGAAATCCTTTTTCTCACTTAAACAGTTGAAGAATAGAGATATTTATGGGGTTATTTCTTCACGAAATAAGGAATGATTAAAAAATTCGAGAAAAAAAATATTCGTCCAAAGCGTTTTACCTCTGTAAAAAAGAAAAATTATATGATTGAGATTTATTTGCTTTACGCAATAAAAGAAAGCTGAAGCTTCCTTCAAGTATCGAACTGAAGGGTAGGATGATAATTTTAATTAACACATTCCCTGCGTATTGTGCCATATGTGTACCAACAGGTCAATTGCTCATTCACGTACCAGGGCAAATGAAGGACAGTTCATCTATTGCGCGACCATTTCAAAAATTAATTGTAAAATTACGAGGTGAAATGTTATCGTAAAATTCCATTTATATATTTCTTAGGAAGGATAAAATACATTCGAGAAGTAAAGTCAATTTCCGAATTCTGCTACTTACAACCTAAGATCTAAGCAAACCAACCGTTAACAACCACGGAAATACGGTGAACGTGTTAAGGTACGAAAACATTCCCCAATGGAGTTTCGAAAATACTTGTGCAATGCTGATATCCACTTGAAAAATAGCATTTGCAATAATTAACGTTAAAACTAGCAGATGTAGAGGATTCCAACGAAATCGTGAAAAACTAAAAGTTCCACGTTTACCGGAAAGCCATGATCGTAAACACCGTAGAGTGTTTAATAAAGCTTATTCTGATAGATCAGAAAAACAAAGACCTGACTCAAATCATGCATATTTAAGGAGTACCTTAAGAATCATCCCACCTGGCGCAGGGAGGCGAAGTTTGCGGCGTCCCTGTGGAAGTCCTGCAACTCTTCGAAAGTTACATCAGCGCCGCACACTCGTGTGATGCCGGAGCTGCTGAGCAGAGCGTAGTTGCCGCTGTCGGGGCGCCCTGGCAGTACCCTGGAGTGGAGTATTATGTACAATAAGCAGTTGTGGCGGTCCTGACAGGTAGTGAGAACGATGGCGTTCATAGAGAGAAACAGGGCTGAGGAAATTGTGAAGAAAAGAGCGACACTTGGCGATTATGAACGAAAAGTTAGTCTAAATAGTTTCGAATTATGTTCGCAGTTTGACAAAAAAATAAACTCATTTAGCTGTAAACTTCACTTACTTTGTTGAATACCTAATATTCTCTACACAAGAAATTACCCTATCTGTCGAATGCCGATTATAACAGTGATTTTAATATTACTCCAATTTTTTTTATCAGTAGAAAAAAGTTGGATAAAGAATTGAATCTTGGGAGGCACAGCAAATTCCAAGGCAGAGCAAAGATCATGCGAAGACGAAAGCTCGCATTGTTGAAACTTCTCTTCGGCTTTTTGTGAAGACTTCATATCAATTCTGTTATACGAAAAAAAAATACTTCGTTGCCTTTAAGTTCATTGTAACTTTAGAAATACACTTGCTATTTCAAAATAACATGTAAACAAAAACAAGCATGTTCTTAAAATAGTTTTTGCGTTTATTTAAACCACGCAGTCGAGGAACCTGTTTTTTCACAGCTTGTGTTAGTTGGGTAATGAGCAACGGAGAAAGTAAAAAATAAGCAAGTTACCTGAAGTTGTAAGGGTCATAATTAACATCGTGCACGTCGTTCATCAAACCAAGATAGAAAACAAGCTCGGAATTCTTGGCGGCAGAGACTGCGGCGTCGAATGTTGCCGGTGTCGGAGGGCTAACAGCAGGACTGGTCGAAAAACTTTCACCATGCCTAATTTTCACTTCTACTGCTCCAATATCAGATGGAATTTTTCGTTTTGCACAGAAACTCTTGGTTCGACTTGAAAGTCCTTCATTTTCTAAAGACAGATTGAGGTGAACTTGAGCAGAACGTGTCGGTGGTTTGAGAGCGATGTCGCTTGAACGTTTCACGGAATGTGACGAGTGATACGCGCGTCTCTTGTGTTGCGGAGTTGCTGGTGGTGTGGCAGAATCGTCGTCTGAAGAATATCCGGGCTGAAAGATCCAAAAAGGAACTCCATTAATCTAAAAAATGTTCTGGTCACAATTAAGAATCCTTCGATTAAATTCTTTAGTGATTATTCAAGCAAAAGTCAAAAAGAAAATCAAAAAAATCAACGCCTATAGAAAATTAAACTGAACTTAACTTTCATAAATAGATGTGTGTAATGATTTTTCAATGGCTGGTTCAAGTGATCAATGCACTCACAGAAATAGAGGGATGCCTGATGATGGAACATCGTTTCGGAATTGCAAGTTCTGGTTATTGACCTAATGAAAACTTGCAGTTTAGGTACTCATGAAAATGATTCGATTAAAAACGATTAACTTCAACGTAACCTAGATTCCGCGAACTTCAACAGTGGTAATGTCTCTCGATATCAATTCCTTTTTCGCCGAAGCAAGCGTTTGCATCCGTTTCCTGATATGCGTTGCATATCTTCTCGCTGCCTGAAGTACGGTGGGCTGAAGCCAAATTATACCGGACAACCTAACCGCAGATAAATCGATCGTCGCAACTCTCAGGCATCGCGAAAATAGAATTCGAGAATTTCTTGTTTTAGATTATCTGTACGAAAACTTGATTACATGTACGAAGACTACAGTTACTTTTTAAACCTCAAGAAGTTAGATACTTCCATCATAAAATCTCAGTACTAGCAAATGTGAAAAAATGGCGAGGTTTATGCATCGTATGCATCTGAATTTAGAACACCAACTCGGATTTGACGAAAAGTTTTAGGCATTTATAAATCTTGAGCGTAATGAAATTATTACGCTAAAAGTTTGAGCTGAAGTGACGTACCTTTCAAAACATCAGAAAATGTCATTATAAAATGAACATCGATTTGTGCTTTCGAACTTTTGAAAGATTTGTAGCTTAACGTGACGTCATTAGTTTCTTATGAAATTAGAAAATTGTCAAGTTTAAAAACAGGCATCATAATTTTAGGAAGTTTACTGCAGTAGGTGGTAGCAAATGTCAGATTATATTCGATTACAAACAGAATCTGGTTGTAGCATATTCTGAAGTCCCATTCTGAGTTCCGAGTTAAATTAAACAGACATGACGTCACGAGTGATTCAAATGACGCGAACATCATTTTCGTACATCTTGTTTCAAACTCGTACACTTTTCACCTCTGCGTTGTAACTTCAGCTACACGATGAAGACTTCACAAACGGTCAGGAGCTCCGGCATCAATTCCTAATCCTCAAAAAATTAAAGTCGCTTGTGACAAAATATCCAAGAACAAATGGAAACTATACACTGCGGTTGGATGCTAAATCTCATGATACAAGTGAACGAACTGAAGAAAATTTGTTCCTATAATCAAACAACGTTACAGTATTTACCGAAAATTCTTTTTCACACAGCGTTTCGAGCAACTATGGGCGCTACAGTTGTTCACCACAAGTCCCCGGTTGTAAACTGATGGTTCCCGAGACTTTTCCGTCCACCTTTGGCTATAATTTATTTTCAATGCAAAAGTTCATTTAAGGCAAAAGTAAATAAAGAAATAATGTGAGAAAATTAAAAATATAAGTGTTTATGTTACGCTATGTTTAACTCGTTCGATTCTGAACATTTATATTTTGAGAGAAAAATTTTTACTTTGTACTCTGGCGCAGGATTTTCAAACATTTCACTTTGTCTTTACTGTTTAGCCGGTTGTAAAAGTTCACCCATCAGCTCAGCTACTCTACGTGTTGTTTTTTCTACCCAAATGCGCTGTTTTTGTAGTTTATTGTCAAAACACATCAACTGAAGGCACTGCCTGATTGTCAACTATTGTGTTTTGGAATTTTGTTTGAAAACGGCTGAAACTTAAGATTTTTGAGCGTTAAAAATCAGCACGTAAAAAGGTGGAATGTTTTAAAATACGGTCCCTGACTCTCAATATAAAGCATGTCCTGAAGGTAATTAATTCGAAAAAATCAAACCTTGCCAAAAATTTTCATGGGTTGATGAGAAAAAATGCATTAGGAGTAATTAATTTAGCCGCAGCTATTACCTCAGCAAATATTGATGGACCACTATGCACCAGCGTATTGTGAGGCGTACTTTTCACGGTTGACTCAAAATTTTTATGATCATACCAGAAATATACAACCAAGAATATTCAAAATTGAGCATTCTGGGCGAGGGGGAATCTCAACTCCTGTTTCTGTGCACAGGAGATCTTCAGAGTAATATAAGTAATTCAATTTTAGTACAAGTTTACAATAGATATTTTGATAAACATTTTTTATTAAGGCGTGGTTTCCAAATAACACACTTAAAAGCCCATAGACCATGACTCCGTTATAAATTTCGAGACGTCACATGGTGGCACGAGGTGTTATGAGGAATAACACCTTCCCCAAAAATGTTGAATTGATTTATGAGATCGAAAAAATTTAGCTGAAGGTTTTAAACAAAGTTTTCAGCATGATGACCACGTCATATTTTTTTCAGCGTAGCAAATCCTAGTAATTAACTTCGGCAAGCTATCGAAATCAATGCGGATCTCTACTTATGCGCAATACTCACCAAAGTGACAGTCAGTCCAGTTCTAGTTTCTTTATCTCCTGCCTGCAAGTTCTGGACACTGTTTGCATGTTTCAAAGCAGGTTTTGATGTTGATTCTTTCACTAAGTTTTTTTCTGGATCAGTAGCTGCAGAACCAACGCCAGACTTTTGGTTGGACGACATATCACCCGAAAGGCGAGATGCATCTTTACCAGAATCATTATGCTTCGCATTGTTTTCGAAGTGCTTTGTTTTGCGGTGTTTCAGTACTTTGTTACGGTGCAGCGAGTGGTCGGAGGCTGCACAAGATGTGCCGGTCTTCCCAACGGTTGTTTCAGACGATCCTCCTCGGCTGGAAGTGGTGTCTCCTTTTGACTTTATGGAACCGCTTTTTTGACTTTCAGTGGAGGAATTGGACCCCCGGCTCTTACCCTGGTCCATTTTGTTTTTGAAATTTTACCATAATTCGACACTTTCGAAAAGAAAGTCGGTCTAGTTGTCCGCTTCGTAGCCTAGGAGCGCACAGTCTCTTCCGCTCGTCCGTCTAGAACTGAGCAATGACTGAGTTCATGACATATCACGCTTCATCTGTTGGCTGCAACCCATTCCAATAATTTGTGTTCTTCTATCATTGTCACAATGTTATGTTAAAACCAACGCAAAGTTTAAATAATATTCACTGCCGGCCATTTGAACAACATGAACTCAAAATGAATATAGAAGAAATTTTGAAAATCGTTCGCTGCCTGGCTTCCATTTCAATCCTTTGAATGTTTTAAAATTTCTTTTCATATAAGTATATTTTTAGCCCCAACATGGAATTAAAGTTTATTCATAACAAATAAGACTCAGACGCAGACACTGAGCCTTATCTTAATACGATAGGGGACTCTAGAACACGTCGCAAAGGGTTTTTAATCAGCAGCCAGTATTTCGTAGAAGATATTCACCGCACAAAATTTTCCATTTCGCTGAAATGAGTGCAAGTTCATTTTGATAGGAGTAGTGAGCTGTAAACTATTTCATGCTCTAATTATCAATAGCACACTTGATCTTGCACAAGTATAGCAATAGACACAGAAGATGATGACGTATCCACAACTAAATGAGCAACACTCGACGGCATCACGTTACACGACAAATTCCTACAGATAACAACATACGGCCTTCTCCAAAGCAGCACACTTCGAAGCGACGTTATCAGCTTCGTAATTGGCCCGGCGTTGCCATGTGAACCAGCCACTTACAAAAGGAAATGCCGGATGCGGTGACGCCGTAGTCATGGCAACGGATTATGCATGCTAGAGAAGAGAAAATATACTTTTGCAACTACAACAAGTTTCCATTGGGCTATTCCATTACGGTAACTCAGGATAGATATTTTCGGGTTAACCATAGATTGATCAAATCAAACATGGACGTCCAGAGTTGTGTGTTGAATGTGAGAATATGATAAAACCCGTTGGTCTACGAATGACCCAATCGACTAGAAAATTTTCCGCTATATGAGCTAAAAAACACCTTAATCTATAATTCCAGACAAATAAATTTAGCTTTTATCTACATTTCCGATTCAAATTTGAAACTCTATGTATGCACCTCGGACAGAAAATTAATCCCTTATATTGTTTGTTACGCTCCAGGGATTGTATTTACTACGGTCATCAATCGTCGTTCAAAGTTGTGATCGAAGTCTAGCTTGTATGCAAGTAGTTACCAGGCATCAGTCAGCATTCATTCGAAGTTGGCAAAGTATGGACTTGTCATATATCCTCTCTACAATAATGGGATAAGAACAAGAAGTCTCAGAACGGAATAAAGAAGCTATTCAGTTTGGTCGGACTAGAAACACACTCAGTGAAGGAAATACCGGAATTCATCGATGTTTCGAGCCACCCTTTTATGCGAGTCTGCCTACAATGGAAACAATCCGACACACACATGTCAATTCACGGCAAAATTGTGGCAGAAAATTCTAACCGAAAAGAACCACCGCCCTGAGTCGCGAATTGTTACAGGAATCGCTTTAGATCAATGATGGGATTACTCCAAAATGTCCATGATGACTCTTCTCTTGCTGTTTCTGAACGAACTCCATGCAATGTTGATATGGAACAGAGTGGCTCGTAAACTGCCTATTTATCAACCGATTTGTTAATCATCAGATGCCATACATCGAAGTGTTCATTTCATCCGTTCAGTTCTTTCTAATTCATAAGGAGTTACAAATAAAGCTCATAGCTCTAGGTAGCCGACAATAGCTTTTCCGCCAGTAAGTTTTTGACTATTTCAAAGTGTAGCACAAATATAAATATAATACGTTGTCAAAAGGCATCAAGGCATTTTTACTAGAGTGCTAGTTACCTGCCTTCTCTCAACTTTCAGAAGTAATTAACTAATTTACTTGATGCAAGCGCATTTAACATCATCCTTAGTTCAGCAGCTGTATCACACCCGGAGAGGGCTAAACAAATATACGCTAAAAATTAGTATTTTGAGTGAATTTCTTTCGTCATAAGTACGGTGTTTCCGGCTCATTTTGACAAATCTGGAAAACCGATTTTCTGCAGGGACTGCCATCATACTCGAACCTCAGCTTCTACAAGAATTGTTAAAGAAGATATTAACACTTTGACTGTGGCTGTCAAAACTGAAGTTTAACATCCACTCGAATTTAAATCAACTGTAAGCAATGTTGAAAATAGTCAACATTAACTGGATCGTGCTTTCATTTAGCTTTGATTATGCATTTATTAAAATTGAGTGTGTGACAACTGGTTGGTCAGCAGCATTATGAAAATCCAATTTTACAGATTCTGAAGAACAAGCTCAAGTGGCATTTCCCTACCATAACAATCCGGCACATACTATTGATTAATTTCTAAGATACGTTGATTTAGTTGATTTACGTTGATTTAGTTGATTTACGTTGATTTGATGCTGGTAGTCTGAAAAGATTTTTGAAATTCAAAAATATGATAGGATCGAATACAGTGGAGATTTGACTGTGAAGATGACAATTTGTGTTTATGATATCTCTCGGCTGCTAGAAAAGTTCTTGTGGCGTGATGCCAATGACTGTTATGACGATGAAAAACATTCATGCACAAGAAGAACACATTGTCAGATGAATAGGCCATTACTGGCATTGCTTCCGGCACGTGTGATCTCTACGAGCATGCAGCTTTAATGAATGGTAGTTAATGCAGGATTAATATTATTTCCTTCACTCGCTTTTTACTGTCTTTTTAAAAAATATATGAACAACGTTTTAGTTATGCCAGACGCCTTCAGTGTGCGTACTTCTGAACAATAATTGAAAAACCAATCTTCCTCAGGTCATGGTCGTAACATTGGTCGAACACTTTGGTTTACGTAGAAGCCTCAACGACAATATTTAACTATTCGTCGTAACCGCCAGCCAACCAGCTGGCCGAGCGACTTTAGTTATCTCATTTACGTATTAACAACAAGCAAAATCCGTAGCTTATAAATGCGTCAGTGGAGAGCAGGAACCTCGAAGATCCTGAAGTGTGCAAATGCCGCAATAGAGATTGCTTGGCAGCCAGAACCTACAGCCCTGACAACGGGAGGGGTAGGTCTGAGCCGGGACCAATTTTTATCTAATCTAAAGTTGGTGTAAAAATAAACGTCCCCTTATTTAGCTCACTATTCCTTCGCTTGAGTAAACTAAAGAAAGAATACCCAAGGCAGAACATAAACGTTTCCCGATTTAGCTTTACTCGTGTCAACTACAGACAGGATGTCATAGGCAAGAGGAAACAAAAATTTTTTATTACACATATGGAAAAGAATACATGCGCATGGAACTGCAGCAAAGCACGGAACTCATGAGCAATGTCATGCAAATAAGCAGTATTTCTATGATTCGGTGCTCATGTCAGCAAGATGAAATTCCTTTATTAAATTATTTCTATCACAAAAGAATGAAAAAATTATAATTAATCAGTAAATTCATTCTGAAACACGAATATAGGGAAAAGATTAAATTTGGTACAAAAATTTAGTATTGGGTGATTCAATCAACATATCTCAGTGATTAATACTTAATTTAATGAGTTGACCATGTCGTGCCCTATTGCGAGCAATGTTTGCAATCATTTAGAAAGGGGAATTTTCAATCAATGAAGTATGAATGAAAATGGAATTAATTCTTCAAAATGCACTAAAAAATTGTCTGAGTAATTAAATCAAGCAAACATTATTGTAAGAGTTTGATTAATTATTCCTTCATTTTTCGAAGGAAGGATAGGGATTTACACTCTGAAAGATTACTCATATGTCACGATTTAACCAAATTTGGACGACCAAGATCAGCTGCAAATACAACAGAAGCATAAATTCACAGAACTACCTGATGTTTTGATAGTTAAATATTAAATCTGAGGTCGTTCTCTTAGCTTCAGGAGAGTCAAAACCAAAAGTGATGACTACCCGGTTGACAACACATGACTTTTTCCATTCGCCATGACATGGTTGAAGTATTTCATTAAATCTGTGTACATTAATTTTGCGTGAAAGAACAGTGTTTTGGCCCGTTCTTGCATTGAGCTGCTACAGAACAGAATGGAAATCCTCTCAGCGACATGTTTTGCTTGCAGCATAATGTACGGCACCTCAGGCAACATAGCCTTTAAATCTACTTAACATTTATCAAGCGTTAGCTTCAACAGAGAGAAGCGAGTACCTTAGAGTGACTATGTGATAAAGTCGAAGAGAAATTAGAAAACCGGCAAACACACTCCTGATGTCAATCAAGAGCTGCTAGAACGTCACCAAGTTCTCTAACAAGGAGGAACTATTGTAAAATAGATATAGCAGCACTCTCAGGATTTGCATTTTAGATCTCTTCATCTGGAGGGAACTAAGACGGGATCTTGTATGTAAGTGCTCAAACGAGGTAAGACTGCAGACATTACCATGTTATCAGGTGCGTTGACACACACACATCATCCTTCACTCCTCCCCGCGAAGAGAGACGAGACAAACTTTTTGAGACTGTCAGCGACCATCACATCCTGTCATTAATAAAAAATAAACCCGGATTTCAATTAAATTATACAAAGTATTCAGTACAAGGGTGAAGGTAGATTACAATGGCAATTACGTCGTCGCTGGGTGTGACCTAACCTTATCACGGACATCCAATCATCGCGCGTGCTCGGGAGGCGCGACCACAACGAACGTGGCCAGGATTTGCGTCAGCCGCAACCTGCAGCCTATCAATGGCACAGACTATGTCTTCTTGATGTGACCGATAACAAACACTTAAAAATGCGCGTCAATCAACACCTCGAATACATCTTCCTGAGATGCGTAAAGAGAAAATATAAACTTATGCGCAGCGCTATGACTTGCTAAAACAACGCTGCTTGTACGAACATAAGGAAATGATTTTGTGTTTCTAAATCTGCTATCTCAAAAAACGTACTTCTCCAATGCATGTCATGGGGTGTATTGATATCAACAACTTTGAAAGAAACAAACAAATTTTACTTCATTTTTATAGTGACTTGACAACTTAGGTCATTTCACATCGGTTGCATCAAATAATAACACAAATTTGCGAGTGAATTTTCGTTGGGTTCATTTATTTTCTATTAATAAAGAAACGTCTAGTTTGCAAAACAATGAAGTTTAGCTTTAGACAGCATGTGGGCCGTAACAACTCATGTGATTTCACGTAAAGGAATGCTTTTGAAAAACTGAGCTGAGCATCATATGGAATATAAAGTTAACATACAATGAGGACATTTTTTCATTAGCGACTCATTAACATGAGCTATTTTTTCTGACTTTGAATAAATTGTCTCATTATCAACATTTTTCATAGTTAGAATGGTAAATACTACCATTTTAGTTATTATTAATAAGTAAAAGAGTTCTTTCACCTATTCTTGCACTATTCACTTTGGCAATTGTCAGAAAATACAATGAAATGAAGAAAGAAGAGAATTTTTCCGAGTACTTTTACCTTCACGCTCTGATAACCATTTCCAAAAAACGACAGTACAGTATCACGGAAGAAGTACAACAGATCCTACAATATTCGCGATGGACAAACCAAAACTGAGAACGTATTGAGAGTCCTTCAATGACAAGTAGCGCATTTCCTCCCATCACTTGGACATTCTTAGTTAAATAGACTAATTTGTGATGTCACAAAACGTTCTTATTGTTTTAAATGCAAGCTAAACAATTGAAAACGGAGGAATGAACGGTGGATTGATGCAGGTGATGCTCTTTTGATTAACCAAGTATTGTACGAGAAAATCAACTTAAAAAGAGAAAGATGCCTTAAATTACTCGTATTTCAGGGCTTTCTTAAGCCAAGGACTTCAATGATTGATCAAATAGAGCACAAATAGTCCAATAGTGTGCAAAAAAGTCAACTCAAAAAGGGAAATATTTATTTAATTGCACGTATTCAAGGGTTCTCTCAAGCTAAGTTTTTGCTTGTGAGCTACAGCTCTAGAAGCATTTTGACAGAGTAAGTTTAATTAGCTGGAGCTGTGCAAATATAAAATAGAAGGTACTTTTCTTGTCAAACATTACTTAACCCAGCGTAACAAAACCTCACCTACCCAAATAACCTAACGTCCGCACCTAACCCGTGCTAGCCTAACCTTCTAATCTATCCCACAATAACCTAGCCACACCTATCGTGTCCTAATTTACCTGACTAATCCTATCTCTACAAGCCTAACTTTTCCTAACGCATCCTAACATAACCGTAAATATTCCACACACCCAAAGACAGTTGACTCGGTAACCACAGTCTATCGTAACTATAACTTTGCTTTAAGTTTAAAATCGTAGCGGGCGTGGCTGACCGACAATCACGAACATAAGCAGAATTTGACCATAAATTAAAACTACGTATTGTATTTCTAATTTTAAACAGTTAATAATATAGAAACTTCAAATTTTCACATCAGAAACGATTGTCGAATTGGAATGGTCCTCTTTAGTCTAAGACTTAGATTTTGATTTTACGGCTTGACGAGTGTGAGATCTCAGTACCAAAACGTTCGTACTCTGAAGCTGAAGCGTACTTGAACCATTTTGTATTCTCCGAGTTTATTCTAAGACTCGCATATTCTCTGCAGACGAAAAGGGGTATTTTACCATGAATGTATCAGTATCTAAATTATTCTAGCATTTCGTATATAAAAATCCCCTCAGGGATCTGAAGGTGAAGTTAATAAAACCACAATTAAAGAAGGAATTTGAGATGATAAAATGAACAATAAAAGGGGAGATTTATTCTGGGTGTCTCTGGAAGCGATCATGCACATGAGTAAAATAAAATTTAAATGCAAAAGACCTGGTGAGGACAGTAAAATATTCATTCACCAGCTCAAAGGGAATTGTTAGATTTTCTCTCAATAAAAATCATTTGCAGGTATGAATACTACAATCATTTCAAACCAAATGGAATGTGCGCCCCTTTACCCCGCTTAAAAGTGAGCTTCAGCGAGTATTTAAAAGCGCCCATCGCGCTCATCGACTCGCATTTTGTCCTCGCTCTTTTGTGTTCTTTTGCCAAATTATGTTCCATTTGAGAGTTGAAATTTAGAGACGGTGAAAGAAAAAGAAGTGAGATCTCACTGCTGCGATGAGGTTTCATATGTTTAAGTCATCTCTTCTTCAAATTCCTTGAGCCTACTAAAATGTAGCGCTCTTTTCTTAAAAAATTGGCTTGGAGGAGTCCTCTTTATGGAACTCACTCAAAAGCAAATTGTTAATATAGTTGTAAATTATCTATCATCCATAAGAAAAATTAAAACCATCTGAATTCTTGTAAAAATTGTGACATTGCAGAGAAGTGAATTCCTCGAGCGGCACTTCGCAGAAAAACTTCCTGTAACTTCTGTCAGCCTGTGTGCTGAACTGCAGAGCATACATCTACAACTCTGAAGGCGTGGGGCTGCATGGAATCGTCTCCGAAGCTCCAATAAACCGGAAACAACAACCTCCTTTTCTCAAATGCAAGGGGACCAACATCATGATTTACTATTCAAAATGAATTTTAAAGCTCTTTGTTCACAATACCGTAAAAATTAAATGACTAGATAAAAAGTGGTTCCAAAAATTTTCACCTCGACAACTATGAAAATTTTCAAATTTTTCCACTGAACGCACGTTCACTCCTCCTGTGAACGAAACAAAACGAATGTATCGTCTAAGTACCTGCGGTAGAAAATGGGTTTAAAATCGACGAGGCATGTGCTTAGAAACTGCATTTCTAAATTACTTAAAAAAGAATTCGCAACAAGGGGAGAGAGACTAGATCCCATAGCCAAACCGTCAGTTTGCTTGTAAATCCTACCATTGAAAACAAAAAATGTGTCTTTTAAAGCAATATCTAGCAATTTTTTTATTTGAAATTTACTGTAGTTCCAGAAGCTTGCAGAGGTTTTGAATATTCCATCTAGAAGAATATCAATGGCTTCGTTTAATGGGACATTGGTATAAAGAGAGTCTATGTCAAAACTACACATAAATAAATTGCTCAAGTTAGTCACATTAGAAAGATCCGCTATAAATTGTTGAGAGTTATCAATGAGAAACTCACTTATACAAAAATCGGACAGAAGTGAAGCCAAACATGAATTAAATTTAGAATTTTGACTACCGCAAGCTGATAAAATAGGTCTAATCGGTACATTCTGCTTATGGACTTTAGGTAAACCATACATGATACCCAACTGAGAACCACTAGAACGGATGGATTTGTAGAGCTCTTCGGGTAATATTCCGCAATCCTTATCTTTCTTTAGATGATAGTTAATTTTATTCTCTAGCTTAAGTAACAATGTTTTAACATCGGAAGACTCTTCACGAAATTTTTCTTTGTCCGATAAGATACGTTCTAACTTGGTAACATAATCTTGTTTGTCTAATATGACGACACCATTTCCTTTGTCAGGCTTAGTAATATAAATTTAATTATCGGAAGACAGTCTCTTCAAAACAGAAAAATCTTTCTGCCCAAACACTGCACATGAATTATGATTACGGTCAAATTTATTGAAGAATTTGTGCGCAAGCGTTCTCAGTTTGTTTTTAAAAATGTCAATTTTTATACAAGAAGCGTTACCAATTTTTGACAATTTGTAGTATAACTTCTCGAAACACAAAAAAATACCTATGAAAATTTAATTTGCTACGGGAAGCCCAAACTCAAATCCGAGACATAAAACACGTTTCTCATCATTCGACAAAATTCTATTTGAAAAATTAAAAATCACGTTGTCTGGATCAATGCCACTACTCAGTGACGAAACACCCAGTTTGACTAGTTTCCTGTTTTGTACTCTTCTGGTAATACTAAGATTTTGTACTTGTTTACGATGTAACCATAGTTTCATACAAGCGAAATCTATTGCAGAGACGTTAGATTTCAATTTGGCCAAAAAATCTTCATGGAGTCGTTCCAGGGCCGCCAAACCACGTTGTTTGTGCTTAATTTCGTTCCAAAGCAGCTTACGCTGCAGTGATCGCCAGAGGTCCGAATTTTCAAATTGCCGCCAGTACAGCCTAACTCGTAGAAACTTCGGAAGCACTTCATAGTGGTAGCAAGCCCTCAGGAACTCCAGATCACACACTGCTTTGTCTTTTTTCTGCCAATGAATGGGCCTTTGTTCACGGATGCAAACTCAGCTTACCTGGACGTAAGATGACATGCCAATTCGTGCATGCTATAATCTGAGAAATTGTTTAACTTTGTTCGTTCGAGAGATTTTCGTGTTTAAGTTAATCCGAAGAGAGCACAAAGAAGAAATTTCGATAATCATCACTATAAGGTTTCACGAATGCTGTGATAGTAAACGCTTATGAAGATATACAAATAATGTCTTTTAGCATTGAGAGATTTTCGCCTTGCGTTCACATTTTTCCATTTCCTATCTCAAATTTCCAGGCAAATTGTCCCGTAAAGCGTTTTGACGCTCACTTCAAATCTCTAGCGAGGTTTTACTTAAGCGTTCGCAAACTTAATATTCATTTAATTCGTAAGTCTTGTTTTAATACCGAATATGACTCTAAAAGAGCATACGTCAAGGTGAAACACTATCATTCGTCTCAGTCACATTCTTTTTTATGTTATTAATATTAGTCTAACAATGCAGACACAGCAGACGTTGGTTCATTTAACATGTTAAAGTTCCTTTCTTTTTGGTGTCTGTAGTTCAGTTTGTGCCAACAGTTGCCAACAAATTTACAAGTTTAAAAGCCCAGCAACATTATTCAGTGGAAAAAAGTATGGTATAGAAAATCAAATAGTTTATGATTTACTATCCTTTGAATTATTTGTCTGATAAGTTTGTTAATAAAACTTTGAATTCTTAAAAACATCACGTACGATTTCGTGTATAATCGCATCCGATGACTGTGCAGCGATGGTTCTTACAAAAATTTTCTTCCTTCATAAAGAGGAAAGAAAAGGTGAAGAAGCAGACAGGAATACCATCGAAAACCCCTTAATAGGATGTCCAACGAAAATGAGTGTTAGTAAAATACTCAAAAGCAAATAACTCTGAGGAAATATACAAACATGCAGCCTAGACAGCTAAACAGAAACGATTGAGAAAGAAGGATCAGAAGGACTACACAATAAGGACCTTACAGATTCACGATCATAGCTGCTAAAAAAAAGTCAATGAGTTTGATTCTCACCCCTGTAATTATAAGTAACAAGTTCCCTACTGTTCCTTTATTCAACACAATTGATAAGAGCAACTCATTATTTGACACAGCAGTTACACCAAGAAAACATTCCTACATCATGCACCACTCTTGCGATGCAATATCCTTGCTTAGCAGGACACTTCGACGGGAAAATTTTATTAGATGTAAAATAAGAACGGTAGACGTCATCCGAAGTACGGGGGTGTCAAAATTTTCAGAGCAGATCAAATTTAAATAGATTTGAAAAATACGAGGAGAAAATACAAAAATGAATGTCCGTCGCTCTTTTACCACGTTTTATCTAATCGGTGGATCACCACGCTGTATTACCACGTTGCCCATTACACGAAAAATGAGAAAATCGAACTATTTGTAAGTTTCTAAAATGATAAAAGATACTATCGAAAACAATAAAGGTATAAAGATTGTCGCAAAATTTAGCATTCTTCTTCAAACTATCACACAAAGTCTTTGTACGTGGATTGGTTCAGCCCGGTGTAAATCCTTCGCTTTAACGCGAGCGAAAAGCTAGTACTTTAACGCACGATTCCATGAGTTACACAGCTTGTAAATTTTCCATTTGGTGAGCGAGTGAGTTCCCTATCGAAACAGCGCGACCTCAGCTCCTGATGCACTCAGGAGGACTAGCGTTTGATGTGACGGATCTGATCAACATCTCATTCGAAAAATTTTTGCTAGCATTTTTTGTAAGATTCGATGATCAACGAGATATCATTACTATGAATCACAGCTAAGCACTTCGTTATTCTTCATTCTACAACGTACAATTACAATAAGAAGTAATAAATAACACTGTAGCTAATAAAACTTCGCACAAAAATTCAGTAAATGACTTAGCCAAGTAAAATCGACAACAGATTTCTAATGTTTGAGAACCCGAATTTCTGACAAAAAATTAAATTCGTTCATTCACGCATGAATGCCAAAACTGATGCTTCCTATCTCGATAATTCCTCTACGCAGTCTGCCATCTCCATTCTTGACGAAACTAGTGCCCAAATGTGTGAAAAGAAACAAACACGTGGTTTACATGCGATGGTAAACAGTAAATAAAAATGCTACATGGAATAAACATTTTTTGGGGTATTTCAAGCAATTCATTTGCACAATATTGTAGTTCAATATTGTCGTACGATTTATACATAGATGTATATACTAGTTTCTTCAAAAATATTTATAACTCTGTTGCTCAAATCTGCTCATTATTATTAAGGTCACACGCAATAACATACACCTACATGTGTAAATCACGAATCTGTGGCGAACTTTTGAGGTGAGATATTGCTGTCTCATCATCAAACTTGCGTAGTACACGCGTAACAGAGAGCTGAAGGCAGCGCCAGGGCGAGTTGAGAGCTGAGCAAGATAACGCTGGTCACCAATGCCGGGACTGTCAGGAAGCAGGCATCTCTAAAACGTTCTAAGCATCTATAAAAGACTCGACCTACTTCGCTCCGTCGCAGTTGGTTCCTAACTTTGGAATAAGTCCCAAGATCACTGCAATTATTTTGAAACTCATTTATAATTTCTGCAAAATCGGATAGAACACGAGCTTGAGACGTTCAACTATATGAAAAGTCTGTTATCTGTTTGACGATTCGGTAATTCGAAGTACTGTTAGGACTTTTTTCTCCACATTTCCCTGCACGGAATTCGCTTATTTCTTCTCCTGATCTGACATGGATCAAGTTACCTCTTGTGATTATTGGCCTTCTGACCTGGAAACCTGCGAGGTGACTCCCCTAGATGACGATCCTGTTTCGCACATGATCGGACATCCCGAAGGTAGCTGTGTGGCAACCCGGCCGGTGCGAGGTGAACCCGAAACTTCCCCGTTTGGCTCTTGGCATTACAAATCTCAGCACTCGCCCTCAGGAGGCTTCCTCCACGTAAGTTCTGCACTATGTCGACCCTATAGCAAAACTGCACTCCACAACTTATGAATTTGAGACGATTTCAAATATTTTTATTTGAAAGAAAGATCAAGAAATGCCCACATTGGTATTTTACGTGTTTTATTCTAAGACCATTCAAGATATTCGTAAAAAGATTAATTGATATCAGGAAAACTTTTCAGAGAATGATCACTTATGCATTCACAACCAAAGTTCAGACATGTACGAAATAACTGATCTAAAATATCATACCTCTCTGAAGGGAGAGGCATAAAATAAAAAATGTAATTCATAAGCCTTTTTTTAAAGTGTTGAAATAAACTTGACAACAATAATATTTTTCGTAAGGATTTATGCGGTTTTCAAATTGCAGCCAATAGAATGCTAAAATAATCGAGATCATTTTCTACTCTTGCAGAACTTGGATCAAGCTCTCTCGCCATTTCAGCTCGAACAAACTCCATCAAATTTGTTCAGGGAGTGGCATGGCACCAACTACAGCAGCGCCTCCGATTATCATCTTGGAGGCAACTTCACGATGCCGGTGACAGAGTCGTCTAATTTACCTCCACTGAGTAATTTTGGGAACATGGAGTGGAGATCGCATTCGGACAACTTCCGTTTGCAGTCGACTGACACAAATTACGAAGAGTTTCAGAAGTCACAGCCTCCAAACACGATATTAGAGGAGTCCGCTGCAGAGTCCTACTCCCAACGAAGCTTGACAGCATTTCTCTCATCAAGAGAAACCAATGAGGCAAATGATAACAAGTCGTTGAAACAATTATTCCCTAAACAGACTCCTCTGCCTAGTGATGACGAACAAAATAATTTTAGGGAACAACAAAACTTCAATGGTGAATTTAGCCCCCTGCAATCTCACTCAGATCAATTTTGGGTTCAACCTCAATTTTCGCAGACATCAGGAAATCCTCACTCAGTATTTACAGACCACAATGGCCACGATCATTTGAATTTTGCTTCCTTTTCTTCGAAAGCAAACGAACTGAGTAACACAATTGGACTGCAGCAAGGCTTCCAATATGGAAATCTGGAAGACCCGTGTGAAAATGGCCTACCTGCTTACGAATCCACGCTGTCTCCTGGGAAACATATCTTTGAGTCTGGACGTGGGTACAGCTCTGGGCGGAGCATCACTTCACCAGACGCGTCCGACAGTGAGGGCCTCTCCCGTAGAGGGACACCCAAACGGCCACAGAAGCATCGCGATAGACTGCCAAAAGAGGAGTACGAGCAAATGTCTCAAGAAGATATGGAAGCAAGACGAAAATATCTAAACAATATTTGTGCCCAAGAATACAGGCAACGGATTAAAATGGAGCTGATAGAAAGTAAAAGGAAATACGAGGTTGAAAAACAGCGCAAGCAACAGATGCAGAGTGGAATAGAAAGCCTGGAAGCACAGATTGCTGTTCTGGAAGAATCATTCCTCAGGCTCTCTGCTTCAAAAAAAATGCCGGAATCATTTAGTATACGAAGTAATTTTACGCATGACTAAAAAAGGTTTGAAAAATGATCACCATCATTTGTAAGTCGAAGAAAAATCAAGTATATTAAAATCAAGTGGTTAACGTTGCGAACAAAATATTTCATTTTATGTTATTTGGTAACGTAAGTTTTTGCAACTAATTTGTTCGCATTATTTATTGAATGTTTATTTATTTAGCATAAGCTCGTAGTATCGTAACATAATCCTTCATCATCCTTTCATGATAAGACTGATTTTAATTTTACCAGTTAAATTCTCTGAAACTAATGAATTCCCTGAGTTACCCAGATAAGATGCATCATCCATGGTAAAAGGAGACTGTTTGTAGATGCTTAATCAAGCCGTCAGCTTTTGATCAATCGTCTGACGACGCCGAAATTGGCTTGGTTCCCAACACCTTCCAACAACTTACAAATGAAGTTTGGTTGTAGCGGAAAACGCGCTGAACTAAACATTCGAAAGGATGAATAGTTCCACTGATCACAGTATGGTAAAAATCAACATTTGATATTCTTGCAATCACACGAGTGGTATCTATTTTATGATGCACCTTAATTATAACTTATAGCTTTAAACTGATTTTTCGTTTGTTGCGGTTGAACTGTGTATTGGAATATATGTATACTAAAAAGCTTTCGCTGAGATGACCCACTTAATGTTTTGTGGTGCGAAATTTAGGTTGTGATGTGAAATTTAGGTTATGTTCAAAAGACGACATTGAATCTACCACTTTTGCCTAGTAACTCAATACTCCCTGTGCCTACAGAATTTAAATAAACTTTGCCAGATCATTCGCTGAGTTATATTAGTAACCTTTTGAATAAATTACAGAAAATTACTCGGCAAGGCCACGAGATGAAGATTTTTATGCGTTTGAATGCTACGCAAGCCCCAAGTTGATTAAATATAACCAGAAAATTCAATATTCTTTGATATACAAGAAAAGATTTTCAATAAAAACTTTATCAAAACCCAAAACGATGCAGGATAATTAAGTAGACGAATTTGCGACGTTAAATTTTCGACTAGTGAAAATGCAATGAATTTAGTCAAAGTTCATCTGCAGTTTCTGCTGTACTTCTATCAACGTACAAACCAGTTAGCATCCTGAGCCTTGTTACGCAATAACAAGTGTTAATTAGACTTTGTTAACGATGTGTATAATAAGGAGTTAAAAGACATAACTGTTTTGAAACGTAAATTTTTTACCCTAGCCTTCATCAAGCAGCATGAGACGGATGAATTCATTCTATAGCGCAGCCAATATATTACGCAAAGAACTTTAAACGAACGTCAAGTAAATTTATCATTTCGTGACTCAAGAATGCTAAAATATATAGCGCTGAACAATCGTGATGCTAGGAAGGATTCTCAATCAAATTTCAATCTACACTCTGAGTGCACCAGGTCCCCAGGAATAATATTTTAGTACAAGGGTTCAAGCGTTGAGGTTGTAATAAGGTACTTTTTCATGCATATGATACTGATTGGAAGTTACGACCAAGGTGCGTGTAATGTACAAAAATTTTTTCACGACTTTTGATGAGTGCTGTATAGGAAATCAATAGCACAAGTCAGACGCAGACTGATTAACTGAATTCCTTTCAACACAATTGGAACTCTTGTGCGAAGTAGGCATCATTGTCTGCAAATAACGCATTATACGTTAGTGTCTTTTTATTCGCCATGCACTCATTAGCTGAGCCATTTCTAAGTTGGAACATCAATGAAAGACTCATGCAATACTGGTGGCAGCACATTATTATTTTCATCATTATATAAGAAAGTTCTAGCCTTATACTTTACCCCGACAAAAATGTTCCGAGAGAGGAAGGATGAAGGCACCATTTAGTATGGAGTTGAGGAAACGCGAAATCTATGGACAAGATGCATAGAAACAGTAAGCTAAGAAAGAAGATCATGAAACAAGAAAAAGTTGAAGAAGAAAGTAGCAGGTGCTGAAAAACAGTACAGCAATGAACCGAAAAAAGATGGTCCGTAACAAAACAAAAACTATTCTATTTTAACAAAAAGAAGGCCTACCTAACTCTCAGCTCGGGCCCTCACATAGTCCCCCTGGGAACGTTAATTCCCATAGACACAATAGTTGTATCCCCTGAGGGGGCGGCAGCACATAGCTGCGCTTGCCTGTGTTCTTGTACAGCCTCATCTCCCGGTGGAGGGATGGTCCGCACGGATTTGATTCGTTTTGCTAACAGTACGACAGAGGTGTCTTTTTTTTAGTTCATGTGCATTGTAATAAACTTTCTATCATTGCAACGAAAACGAAACTTATTTCAAAACCAGCTTAAACAGAAAAGTTCAGAATCATCGGATTGCGTTTTCAAAACCCTACTCACATCGAAAACAAAGGTGAATATTATAGAACTAGCAAGACCCGTGGAAATTCCACGGACAATATCACCAATAAGCTAGGTAGACCCGTGAAAAAATTCGGTCAACAATACCTAAGAAATTCTAACATGACATATTATAACATAACCCATGTTAACCTAACATATACTAACCTATCCTATCCTAACCAAAGGTATCCTTATAATATGTCAAACATAAAAAACCATAAGCCCGTAAATATTTCATCAACATTACCTAACCTATGCTAACCTAACCTAAACTATCCTATCCTAACCCATCCCATCCTAACTTATCCTAACCTATCCTATCCTTACCTATCCCATCCAAATTTAATATATACTAACCTATCCAATCGTGAATCATTTGAACTGTAATCAATGGGTAAAGCAATGTCATCGTTCAGCTACCGTGAAAAATTTCCGTCAACATTATCTAAGAAATTCTAACATAACATATTCTATCATAACCCATACTAACCTAACATATCTAACTATCCTATCCTAAGCAAAGCTATCCTGATGATATGTAAAACATAAAAAACCATGCACCCGTGAAAAAATGTCATCAACATTACCTAAACTATGCCAACCTGATAAAATGTCAAACGCATCAATGCATGTAAAGGCGATCTTTTGATGTAACACTCACAAATTCGGTATCCATGATAGTGCAAACTCGGATGAGAGCGTAACGGACGGACTAAATAAAGAAGGAAGGAACAAGCAAAATATTATATAGATTTTTGGCTACACACACGAAATGTTACTTTCTCGCTGGAGTATCGACTGAATGATAAGCTTTAGTTTTCATCGACGAAAATTTTTTCGAAAGGCAGAGAGAAACGGCTTAACAATTTGAAGTTATCATCACTACCCACGTTTATATCAACTCACCTGGAGCAGCACAAAGTCTATGACATGAGATCACTTTTTGTCAACGTCCTAGTGACGTCAGGTTATGGGTAATATTTACATCGGTATGTTTGAACAAATTTCGTCTCCTGTAAATGGCGATGTTGTTCTGATTAATTCGCTTCATCTCAATTTTAAATTACATTAATCACTCAAAGTGAATGACATACGTAACACCTCAGTTGTTTATGTTTTTGACTCATTAAGCTGCTAGATGAAGTAAATACTATTTTGAATCTAAGAATTTTTCTACATGAGTGAATGTAAAAAAATTGTTCAAAATAACGTTCTTAATTCTTATAACGCAAAATAATACTGATCTTTAATGCCCAAACTAGAATAAATTTCATGGCGCAACTAGGAAATAAAATGATTCCTGTAGGGGAAATATGTGATAATTCTAGGATACCGGATGCCAGACTTGCAAGCTGACTAACGCATCATCTGTTGTTCATAAAGAAGAATCGCTGCAATGTCTCCCAAAGAGTAATATCGCATTTGAGCGATATGGGTCGTACAATTGTGAGCCCTCATCATGGTGAAATGAAATTAATGAAAAGAGTTAACCTAGAAAAATGGTATTAAATGTCAATTTTCGTCTGTTAGCTCTCACTCAGCATTGTGAAAAAAGGGCCTAGTTATAATGAAATCGTCGAAAAAAGGGAAAATCTCACGAAGTCCCATCAGAGCTATAAACCTTATGAGGTTAATCTTCACAACCTTATTTCAAAGCAGCTTTTGAATCACAACTTTGGCGGGTGTGAGGGCGGCGCTGTTGTGGAGAATGGGTGGCCCAGCCTCGAGCGGCTGAGGTTCGGTTTTATGCATTTTTCCGCTCAATTTTAAAACGAAATCATTATTTTAGAGTCAGCTTTTACTTTGCCCAAATAAACTCTCGTTTGTCGTGTTCCCACGGTGACCGTTCGCAAAGTTCATCATTTGTTGGTACATCGATTGAGAGCAACGAATTAGTATGGATGTGGAAAAATTTAACATCTCAGCTCGTTTGGCTATGATTTCCACTCAGAGTCAAAGTCTCTAGTCCATATTATAACTATACCTATGAATCAGTGCAGAAATGCTTCGCGATCTATGTTCAATGTTCGTTTAAGCAAGGGCACTCTATGTAGACGTGTTCGAGACCGGTGCTCAAAGATTTCCTTCTTGAATCGGTTTATCGAACATTACTACATACCAATTATGAAACAAGAAACCGTCTTTCCTCCCAAAATTTTGAAACACAACTGAGGATACAGTCATTGCCGATGCTTCATCCACTCCATTGTATCGTCAATCTGTGCATTAATTTGTGACATAAACTTCGCATAAAGAGCTTCTAAGTTTGTGTCGATGTGTAATTTCACCATTTCCGTCAACGTCAAGTGAAACAGTGCTGGACAATCAGTTTTTCTCACTCGCATCTGTTGATTCTTTCCAATATGTTGGTACTTTTATTCAATGAAAGAAATTTCATGACTATGAGAAAAGTGTCAAAATTGACCGAGCAAAATACTTTACTTTCTTCCTGAACATTCGCTAAAAATATTATTTGCATTTATACTGATCCTTCCATTTAGTTAGCGGTGTATTTCACCATTGTCGCCACTTTTGACAACGACGAGGAGCACTCGAAGATTTTTACTAATGCGATCTTGGGAAATTATGTGACAAGGATTGCCTAAGGGCCAAACGCGTTTCATTTTACACGTTACAATTTTGCAACGGGCAGTCTTACGTTGGCAGCACCTCACCCAACATTCTACTACGAACTTCCAACATTTTGAAATTCCACCCATGGACGACCGCCCATTTGCTTTTCATTTCAGCTATCACGGAGAATCATTTCCAATACTTGAACTTTTCATTTCAAATTCATGATATTTCAACCCTTCCCAAAGAAAGTGGAGAGCACAAATTTCCTATTTTAATTCCCACACCTAAATTTACGCACAAAAATATTATTGAGAATACACACAGATATTAACACTCAATAGCGGATACTGATGCTCTGGTATAGCCTCAATATATCAACAGAACACAAAAGATCTGAAATGGGGGGACAGCCGGAGAGAGTGATATATACAATGACAAGTTCCTTAATAGAATTTGGGTAGATGACGTCTTGATGAATAACTGATAAAGAGATGTAGTCCATTGGCAAAAACCTGTTGTAGACAGTAACGATGTAGCAATTTTAAATTTAACGAAGAATTGGAGTACGAAGCGAAAGGTTATAAAACGAAGGTTGATACCCTAAAGAAACGGATTTGGAGAATAATTAACTTGATTACATTGTTGCTTAAGAACTGCTTTAAATTTACAGATGGAAAAGTTAAATTTATGGGGATAGAACTCATGCGAGCAGCTAATTTCAAGCAACTTTTAAAACCACTGAACTATCGCTACACGGATCAAGAGATCCTCTCACTTCTACAAACCTCGAAAAGGAAATAGCCGTAACGAACGGTTTGACATCAACACACACATTTGATACCTAGTTTCGTGCTTGAATCTCAGTGATTATTATAGAGTTACTCGATGCCCAGCGACTGAAATGCACGAGGTATACAACATTCTGGAGATATAAGGCGGAGCAAGATAACGCAAGACATCAATGCCGGGATCGTCAGGAAGCAGGCATCTCCCAAACGTTCTAAGCTTCTATAAAAGACGCGACCTGCATCGCTTTGTCGCAGTTGAGTCAGCACGCAGCAGCAAGTCCCTGGATCTCCTCTCAGCTAAAGACACTCAAATATTTACGAATTTCTACTGAAAAGAAAAAAAATCAGAATTTACGCAAAGTTAAGAAGTTCTTGAGTACATCTCATTTCTGAGGAGCTTTAGTTATTCAAAGCAACGATTTAGGAAAAATTCCACCCTTTAAATACTCACTCAACCAATTGGAAAATCTCGTCCCCGTTTGCTGTTACCCCTTTTCATCATGGACGAATTTCAATCAGAATATGACTGGCCTTCGGACCTGGATAACGTCGAAGTGACTCCTTTCGTTGACGACCCTGCTCATCCCATGATAGGACAACCCGAGGGGGGCTATGGTGCACCCCTGCAGGCACTGGGTCAACCCGAACCTTCTCTGTTTGGCTCTTGGGAATACGGACCTCAGCAGTCGGCTCCGCTCTCAGGAGGCAACCCGCACGTAAGTTTAGCTTTTCTTATTCATTGTGCATTGAAAGCTTTTACTTTCAAAAGAAATATGACTCAATCAAATGGTCATCTTGACTAAGTGTAAAGGTTGATTTCATCAGTCGTTTAAAAAAATGTGTTTTAACAAAATGCATGATGTATCATGGAAAGAGAACCTAAAGTTCAGTTTGATTATTTATTAATCATATCTGTTGCATCAAACTAGGAAACAAATAGCTAGTCCTTTCAGCTGAGAAATTCAACAGCTATTTGTAAATAAACGTTTATTATTTGGATACAAATTTATTTTGTTCGACTTCTATGAAATTGCATGACAGCAGCTTTCTGGCTTGACACTGCCAATTGCAAGCAAATATTTACTGGGAACATTCAATTTAAATGAAACGAAAAATAATATTCAATTTTATATCCAGCAGAGTTTGGCTACGGGGCACCAGCCATCTGAACTCGCACCAACCCCACCAAACGTGTTTGGTGAGAGCTTTGATGCGAGTTTGGATTCGCCGTATCTGCGTGCTGGAGACAACCTCCCGATGCCTAAGACCGACTTCGCTTCACTCAAGGGACAGGAAGAGGAATTTCAATCTCCTGATATTTGGGGTCTTTCAGAAGAGCACCAAGATCAATTAGTGGGCACTGAAAGCTCACGTATACATCCACACCCGAATTTCTATCTACAAACCTCACCCGTATCCAACTATCTAGGGGAACCGCAGCAGCCCAGGCCAGCTAAGGCTAAAGCTAAAAAGACGATCACGGTGCCTCGCGTTGATCCCAACCGCATTGCACCGGGAATTGGTGAAGCTGCTTCACTGCACGAAACATCCCCTGATTTGATGCAATCTCATTTAGGAAGCAGTAGCTCTTTTGCGGGATCATCTAAGCCGGGCCATTCAAGATTTCAAATGAATATTCAGAACGATTGCATTGGGCAAACGTCTCATTCTGGAGAATGTTTGCAAGCATCAGAGCAGCTCTACTCAATGCATCCTAGCTGCTCATATCAGGAAATCCAACAGATTCCTCCTGGGTCCCATGGAGCGGACTTTACTGGTGAACTGCATCCAAACGCGCAGCTTGCCAGCCACCAAGGCAGTCCTGAAAATCTTTTCCCGAATAATGAACATACGATCTCTCCACTGGCCAGCTGTTCTGCCTCTGGAGTGATGTATCATTCTCTCCAAAACAACTCGTCATCTTCAGGAGGATCGGAAAGTGAATTTAGTCTCTCTGGAGTAAAGCCGGAGCAGGGACAGAAGACGCGCGACAGGTTGCCCAAAGCTGACTATAAGAACATGTCCCTGGAAGAGATAAAAGCTCGGAAAAGACATCTTAACAAAATTTGTGCTAAGGAGTACAGGGAACGAACTGGAATGGAGCTGATGAAGAGCAAACAGAAATACGATGCAGAACAGCAACGCCACCAACAAATGAAAAGCGAAATTGCATGGCTTGAAGCACAAATTGCTGCGCTGGAAGAATCTTTCCACAGGCTTTCTGCATCGTAAGATATCAAGTTAAATTCCTATTGAGAAGGAAATAATATAATCAATCTTGTCCACGGAAGGTCATCTAAGCATGTGGTGTTAAAGGAACAGTTGAAAAGGCTAAAATACTATTAATATGATCCATTGCTGTCTTCCCGTAAATTTTAATTCTTAGCAATTAATAAGTGTGGTATTATTATTAATAGATCATAATCCCTAATTATATTTTTACTTATTATGTATGCTCATAATAAAATATATACTATATTTATTAGCATTTATCATTATACAATTACTCAGTGTTTGACGGTTCTAAATACCAGAAATTGACGAACTTGGACAGCCTCACAGATTTATCATCCATTGTTTTGAAGACCTGCGGAGAGTTTCTCTAAACCATGAACTACTTTCCACAAATCCACCGACACCGAGGTTGACTTGTTCACCAAAGCCTTTCATCCTTTCCGGAACTTCGGAATTAAGTTTCCTTGCTTTTGAAGATGCATAAGACTTGTCATGTTCTGTGATCATGTTTTTATCTGAGAACCCTAAAGTAAAAATGAGGGTGTTTATTTTTTTGTGATGACATATAACGCATCACATGCACGATTTATCATATTAATTAGGAATTATCTTTAATGATTGTTAATATTATTTGTGGGGCAATTTTACACCGCATTGTGTTTCTGAATAAAGTGCCATAAGATTTCTTTCTGGTTTCAGTTTCAACATTTTTAATTAGTTACATCAAGTGTAAAATACTAAGAGAAAATAAGAGCGAGGAATAAGGCTTTGAAACTTAGCATTTTATATTAAAAGTTTTACTGTTAAATTTGAACGTTTCGACTCAATGAGTCATTCTCAACAGAATGCTCTGGAAATAAAATATATACATATTGAAAAATTCAAAAATAAGCGTAAAAGTAAGGAAAAAATAATACGAAAATTAATCAAATTCCTAAACTATTTGCAAAAGAAAAGCGCATTGGGAGTCAATTAAATAAGGCTTTCGTTGTAAAATATAAAGAAATTCAATAATGCTCAGATCAACGGGGTTTGAAGCAGCTGCTAAAATGTTAAAATCCTCTAATTTTGTAGGAAGATTAAATCTTTTAGCATGGATTCGTATGGCTGAGTGAGAAGGAGCAGCAAGAGCCTTAGTGTGGTAACTTCTGCCGGTATGCTCTGCAACGCGAATATGCAAGGCTCTAGTAGTAGAACCCACATACTCCGACGCGCACTGTGCGCAACTGTGTTGATAAATTACAGAAGAAAGCATACCTTTCGGAAGTTTTTCTTTGTAGTTGAAGAAGGAGCCAATTCGATATTTATTAAGAAGCTCAAAATGAAAGTTAACATGAGTGAAATATTTGGATGAAAGTACCTACAATTCCTTCTTCAATTTTTCCGATTGCTGACCGAAAAAAGGGAGGATACAAAACAAATCTTTCTTTTCCACAGTAGCAACAGCAGAAGTTTGGTAGTACATTCGATTGAAAAAATTCCTCAGAGTAATCTGAAAAAGTTGCTTTGGGAAACCATTGGAATGGAAAAACCTTTCTAGAAAATTAAACTCCTTATGAAAATTGCTAAAGATCGAACTAACTGCAAAGGCCCTTGACAACAGCGTTTTAATACCGTTCATTTTGATATCGAAAGGTGCAAACACTAAATTAAACTGGTACCATGACCCGTGAAACTGAATTTGTGAAAAAATGAACTACAAAAATGATTACTTTTTTTTGTAATTAAAGAATCAAGGAAAGAAATGCTACCTTTCTGTTCAGTTTCACGAGTAAAAAAAAAATATTTGGGTGTTTACAATTCCAAAAGTCAAGAAAAAGACAGCAATGAAACCGATTATTCTTTGTAAAATACTTTGTTTTCAAAAAGACAAGAAATCATTTTGGAGGTCATCTTCGTGGGATCCTGTATCTACTAATTCTGCTGGTCAACTTAATACACCCAGTGCATATGAGAAAATACAGGGACTGGACGTTGGAAAATCTAGTTTTACCCTTTTTAGTGATGAAAGAAAAATATTCTCTGAACGTAAATATAGAAGAAATATTGAGTTTTTAGTTACTAGTTAGGCAAATTAGCGGGCTACATGCTAAATGATGCTTCTTATTTTACAAGAGAGCTAGCCATGTCTTTAAATATCTTTTTCCGTTTAAAATAAAGGGATATTCGATCGAACAAAACTAACGTGTGAAATTTACGAGCTGCTTAGTTATTATTTAAAATAAAGAAATGGAATATCATCCTGTGAAATTCTGAAGTATACTGAATTCCTTTCAACACAATTGGAACTCTTGTGGGAAGTAGACATCATTGTCTGCAAGTAACGCGTAATACGTTAGTGTCTTTTTAATCACCGTGCGCTCACTAACTGAGCCATGTCTAGGTTGGAACATCAATGAAAGACTCATGTAATACTGGCGGCAGCACATAGCTGTGCTTGGCTGTGTTCGTGTACAGCCTCATCTCCCGGTGTAGAGATCGTCCGTATTTGATTCGTTGTGCTAACAGTACGCCAGTGGTGTCTTTTGTTTTAGAGTTTTACGCAACGTAATGAACTTTTTATCATTGCCACGAAAGCGAAACTTTTTTTAAAACCAGCTTAACCTCGAAAAGTTCGTAATCATCTGATTGCCTTTTCAGAATCCTACTCTCAGCGAATACATAGGTGAAAATTAAAAGATTTTAGGCCAGCACCTACAAAATGTTTCTTTCGTACTTTTAGAATATCGACTGAATGCGAAGCGTCAGCTTTCATCAATGAAAATTTTCCCTAAAGTTAGAGAGAAACGGCGCATTAATTAGAACTTATCAGCACTGCCCAAGTTTATAACACACGTGGAGCAGCATAATGTCTATGACATGAGATTGTTCTTTGTCAAAAAGCTAGCGACTTTAGGTTGGAGGCAATATTTACGTCAGAATATTTTAACAAATTCTATCTGCCGTATGTAGGAATGTTGTTCTGATTACTTCACTACATCTCAATTTTAGACAATATTAATTAGAAAAAGTGGTGATAGAAAACCTCAGTTGTCAATGTTTTTGACTCCTCAAGCTGCTAGCTAAAGCGAATGCTGATTTGAAACTAGGAATTTTTCTACTTGAGTGTATTTAAGAATATTATTCAAAATAACGTTCTTAAGTCTAATACCTAATAATAATGCTGACCTTTGACGTGAAAACTGAGATAAATCTCATGGCGCAACTAGGAAATAAAATGATTCCTAAGGGGAAATATATGATAGATCCAGGATACCGGACGCCAGACAAGCAAGCTAACTAACGCATCATCAGTTGTTCATAAAGAAGAACCGCCTCAATGCCTCCCAGAGGGCGATATTATATTTGAGTGAAATGGATCGGAAAATTGTGAACACTCATCGTGACTTTTACGTCTCAAACTTTGATTTTTATAAACGTACTTATAAAAATACACATATACACTTATGTGTTTTTCTACTTCTAAAAACACGAAAAGCCTACAAAATGTCTAACAGAAATGAGGGCTTTCCTTTGCTGTGGTGTCATCATGATACCAACACTCGTGACAGTTCTATTGCAGTCCGTCAGCAGCGTCTGTATCGCGTTGCGCTGAGGCTCTGTAGCGACTCGCATCATTTTCGCTTCTACAGAAGTATTTTTGCATCGTGCATAGATGAGTACTGCACTGCAGGGATTACGTCAGTGAACTCTACCTAGTAGATATTCGTCATTATTTGTCAACAGTAGTTTCAGTCAGTCTGTACTGCAGTAACAGGCGTGAAGTTTTTACCGCGATGAATGGCTAGTGAGCACTATCGGTTCCCATCAACCAAACTTATGGTAGCGATGGACTGCTCCATAATTTTTCATAGAAGGGTTCAATTACCGTGATTAAAAAAACAACCTAATTTCTCACCGCTATGCAGAACCATAAGAAAAATTATTATCCATCTTCGCATTTAGAGCAAAGAATCAGTACAGATGTACAATTGATTAAATAATTTAAAATAGAAAAATTGTATTTTCCATCGGTTCTCGTGTCATCTCCCACTCAGCATTGTAAAAGTGGTCGAAAAAAGGAAATTTCTTACGATTTCACTTCAGAACTACAAACCTTATGAGGTAACACTTTCCATAAACATTTTAAAACAGCTTTTGAATTGCGTGTACAAAAGTGGAGGTGTGCGGGCAAGCGCTGCTGGGGAGAATAAGCGACCCAGACTTGAAGAACTGAGGTCATTTCTAAAGTACGTATCTGTATTTCTAGTGCAGAGCAATATCCGAGTCTGTATGAAATACATCTACAAGAATTATTTCGCAAATGATGCACTAAATATTTCACCTACTTACGTGTCCGATTTTACGACAATACTTAGCCAGAATCTTTCAATACAGTCTCTATGTGTTTCAGCTATTAAATATACTGCTCAGTTCCATCTAATAAGCCATCTGCTTTCATTTGATGGATTAAAACGGCAGACAGCTCTTGGAGAAATCAATAACGACACTCCGACACTGGTCGCATATCAAAATTTTACTGAGATCAAGTTCTAGGCAATACATACACCAGAACATTTTAAAACACTTCGTCTCCGGAACATGACGATGTTGTTTTAATTAATTCGCTACTTCTTAATTTTAGAATTCATTGACAAAAATGTTGAAGTCCGCTGGATCCATGTGAGAGCTGTAGGGCTCATGAGGTAACTCTTCTCAACCGCACTCACGTAGCCTTTTGAGTCGCAACAGCGGTGGTGTGGGGGAAAGCGTTATCGTGGAGAATGAGTGCACTACTCTCGAGCAGCTGAGGTTCAGTTTTGTGGATTTTTAAGCTCAAATTTTAAAAAATTCCCTATATTACAGTCAGCTAACACTTTGTCCAACTTAACTCTCGTTTGTCATGTTCCCACGGTGACCGTTTGCAAAGTTCATCAAATGTTGATACTTCGATTGAAAGCGACGAATTAGTATATATGTGGAAAAAGTTGACATCTCAGCTCGTTTGGCTATGATTTTTACTCCGATTCTAAGTCTCTAAACCATCTTATAACTATAACTACGATTCAGTTTAGAAAAACTTTGCAATCTGAGTTCAGTGTTTGTTTCAGCAAGGGCGCTCTATCCAGACGTATACGAGAGCGGTGCTCGATGGTTCCCTTTTTAAATCTGGTTATCAAGCATTAGTACATCCCAATTATGGAACAAGAACCGTTTTTCTTCCCCTAGTTTTCAAATACAACTGAGGATACATTCATTGACGATACTTCCTCCACCACACTGTATCGGTAATCTATGCATTAATTTATGATATAATCGTCTCTTAAGATGTTTCTAGACTTCTGTTGATGTGTAATTTTACCATTCCCGTCAACTTGAAACAATAGTGCTAGACAGTCAATTTTTTCTCACCGTAACAGTTGTTTCTGTGCAATATATTGATACTCTTATTTAATGAAAGGAACTTCGTCACAAGAAGAAAAAAGTATCCAAATTGATCGTACAAAATACTGTATTTGCTAGCTGCATATTTGCTAAACGTATTATTTGCATTTACAGAGATCCTACAATTCAAATATTGGCATATTTCGCCATTGTCACCACTTTTAACAAATAGAATCACTTGAAGCTCTTTACAATAGCGATTTGGGAAATTGTGTGAAGAGGATTGTATTGGGGCCATGCGTACGCGTTTCTTTTTACAAGTTGCATTTACTACAGGCAGTCTTACGTTGGCAGCACCTCACCCGACATTCTATTACGCCCTTCCAACATTCTGAAATTCAACATATGAAAGACCGCCCATTTGCTTTTCATTTCAGCTATCACGGAGAATCATAGCCAATACTTGAAATTTTCATTTCAAACTCTTGATTTTTCAACCCTTCCCAAAGAAACTAAGGTGCACAAATTTCTTATTTTAAATCCCAAACCTAAATTTGCACACCAAAACATTGAAAATTCACACAGATATTAAAACTCAATAACGGATAATGGTGCTCTGGTATAGTTTCAAAATATCAACAGAGCACAAAAGATCTGAAATGAAGGGACAGCCGGAGCGAGTGATACAATGACAAGATCTTTAATAAAACTTGAGTAGATGATGTCTCGATAAATAAATGATAAAGAGATGTAGTCCATTGGCAAAACCTGTTGTAGACAGTGACGATGTAGCAATTTTAAATTTACCTAAGAATTGGAGTACGAAGCGAAAGGTTATAAAACGAAGGATGATACCCTAAAGAAACGGATTTGGAGAATAATTAACTTAAACACATTGTTGCTTAAGAACTGCTTTAAATTTACAGATGTAAAATTCAAATTTATTGGGATATAACTCATGCGAGCAGCTGAATTTCAAGTAACTTTCAAAAACCACTAAACTATCGCTACACGGATCAAAAGATCCTCTCACTTCTACAAACCTCGAAAAGGAAATAGCCTTAACGAACTCTTTTACATCAATACACACATTTGATACCTAGATTCGGGCTTGAATCTCAGTGATAATTAGAAAGTTACACGATGCCCTGCAACTGAAATGCACGAGGCATACAACATTCTGGCGATATAAGGCGGAGCAAGATAACGCAAGACATCAATGCCGGGATCGTCAGGAAGCAGGCATCTCCCAAACGTTCTAAGCTTCTATAAAAGACACGACCTGCATCGCTTTGTCGCAGTTGAGTCAGCACGCAGCAGCAAGTCCCTGGATCTCCTCTCAGCTAAAGACACTCAAATATTTACGGATTGCCACTGAAAAGAAATGAACGTCAGAATATACGCAAAGTTAAGAAGTTTTTGAGTACATCTCATTTCTGAGGAGCTTTAAGTATTCAAAGCAACGATTTAGGAAAAATTCCGCCCTTTCAAAACTCACTCAACCAATTGGAAAATCTCGTCTCCGGTTGCTCTTACCCCACTTCATCATGGACGAATTTCAATCAAAATATGGCTGGCCCTCGGACCTGGAAAACGTCGAAGTAACTCCTTTCGTTGACGACCCTGCTCAACCCATGATAGGACAACCCGAGGTTGGCTATGGTGCACCCCTGCAGGCACGGGGTCAACCCGAACCTTCTCTGTTTGGCTCTTGGGAATACGGACCTCAGCAGTCGGCTTCGCTCTCAGGAGGCAACCCGCACGTAAGTTTAGCTTTTCTTATTCATTGTGTATTGAAAGCTATTCCTTTCAAAAGAAATATGACTCGATCAAGTGGTGATATTGACTTAGTGAAAAGGTTGATTTCATCAGTCGTTCAAAAAATGTTTTTTTAACAAAATGTCTGATATATCATGGAAAGAGAACCTAAAGTTCAGTTTGATTATTCATTAATCATATCTGTTGCATCAAACTAGGAAATAAATAGCTAGTCCTTTCCGCTGAGAAATTCAACAACTATTTGTAAATAAACGTTTATTATATGGATACAAATTAATTTTGTTCTACTTCCATGAAATTGCATGACAGCAGTTTCCTGGCTTGACACTGCCAATTGCAAGCAAATATTTACTGGGAACATTCAATTTAAATGAAACGAAAAATAACATTAAATTTCATATCCTGCAGAGTTTGGCTACGGGGCCCCAGCCTTCTGGACTCGCACCAACCCCACCAAACGTGTTTGGTGAGAGGTTTGATGCTAATGTGGATTCGCCGTATCTGCGTGCTGGAGACAACCTCCCGATGCCTACGACCGACTTCGCTTCACTCAAGGGACAGGAAGAGGAATTTCAATCTCCTGATATATGGGGACTTTCAGACGAGCACCAAGATCAATTAGTGACCACTAAAAGCTCACGTATACATCCGCACCCGAATATCTATCAACAAACCCCACCCGTATCCAACTATCTAGGAGAACCGCTGCAGCCCAGGCCAGCTAAGGCTAAAGCTAAAAAGAAGATCACGGTGCCTCGCGGTGATCCCAACCGCATTGCACCGGGAATTGGTGAAGCTGCTTCACTGCACGAAACATCCCTTGATTTGATGCCATCTCATTTAGGAAGCGGTAGCTCTTTTGCGGGATCATCCGAGCCGGGCCATTCAAAATTTAAAATGGATATTCAGAACGATTACATTGGGCAAACGTCCCATTCTGGAGAATTTTTGCAAACATCAGAGCAGCGCTACTCAATGCATCCTAGCTGCTCATATCAGGAAATCCAACAAATTTCTTCTGGGTACCACGAAGTGGACTTCACAGGTGAACTGCATCCAAACGCGCAGCTTGCCAGCCGCCAAGGCAGTCCTGAAAAATTTTTCACGAATAATGAACCTACATTCTCTCCATTGGCCGGCTGCTCTGCCTCTGGAGTGGCGTATCATTCTCTCCATAACAACTCGTCATCTTCAGGAGGATCGGAAAGTGAATTTAGTCTCTCTGGAATGAAGCCGAAGCAGGGGCAGAAGAAGCGCGACAGGTTGCCCAAAGCTGACTATAAGAACATGTCCCTGGAAGAGATGAAAGCTCGGAAAAGACAGCTTAACAAAATTTGTGCTAAGGAGTACAGGGAACGAACTGGAATGGAGCTGATGAAGAGCAAACAGAAATATGATGCAGAACAACAACGCCACCAACAACTGAAAAGTGAAATTGCATGGCTTGAAGCAAAAATTGCTGCTCTGGAAGAATCTTTCCAAAGGCTTTCTACATCGTAAAACATCAAGTAAAATCCCTATTGAGAAGGAAATCATATTATCCACTCGTTAATCTTGAAGGTCATCTAAGCATGTAGTGTTAAAGATCAGTTCAAAAGGCTAAAAAACTATTAATTAGATCAATTGCTGTCTTCCCGTAACTTTTAATTCTTAGCGATTGATATGTGTGGTGTTTTAACAATTGATCACAACTCCTTATTTTATATTTATTTACGTGTGCCTAAAATATATATATTGGCATTTATTATGATACGATAACTCAGTGTTTGACGGGTCTAAATACCAGAAATTGGCGAATTGGAAAGCCTCACAGATTTATCACCCATTGTTGTAGAAGAGCTGCGGAGAGTTTCTCTCCAGCCATGAACTACTTTCCACAAATCCACCGACGCCGAGGTTGACTTGTACATCAAAGCCCTTTGTCCCTTCCGCAACTTTGGAATTAAGTTTCCTTGCGTTTGAAGATGCACAAGACTTGTCATGTTCCGTGATCATGTTTTTATCTGAAAACCCAAGAGTAAAAATGAGTGTCTTTATTTGTATGTGATGACATATAAGCATCACATGCCTGATTTATCATATTTATGAGGAATTATTTTAAACAATTTTTAATTTTATTTGTGGGGCAATTGTGCGCCACATTGTGCTTCTGAATAAAGTGCCATAAGATGTCTTTCTGGTTTCAGTTTTGACATTTTTAATCATTTACATCAAGTGTTAAATACTATGTCGTTCAAAAAGACCAGAAATCATTTTGGAGGTCATCGTCGTGGGATCCTGCATCTACTGATTCTATTTTCCAACTTAATACACCCAGTGCATATGAAAAAATACAGGGACTGGACGTTGGAAAATCTATTTTTACCCTTTTTAGTGATGAAAAAAAAATATTCTCTGAACGTAAAATAAATGAAGAGTTTTTAGTTACTAGTCAGGCAATTAAGCGTGCGACATTCTAAATGATACTTCTTATTTTATAAGATAGTTAGCCATGTCTTAAATTATCTTTTTCCGTATAGAATAAAGGATATTCGATGAAACAACACTGACGTGTGAAATGTACGAGCTGCTTCGTTATTATTCAAAATAAAGAAATGGAATATTATCTTGTGGAATTCTGAGGCACACTGAATTCCTTTCAACACAATTGGAACTCTTGTGCGAAGTCTGCAGCATTGTCTGCAAATAACGCATAATACGTTAGTGTCTTTTTAATCATCGTGCGCTCACTAACTGAGCCATTTCTAGGTTGGAACATCAATGAAAGACTCATGTAATACTGGCGGCAGCACATTTTTATTTTTATTATTACATAAGAAAGTTTTAGCCTCCCTTTACCACGACAAAGATGTTCCAAGAGAAGAAGGATGAAGGCACCATTTAGTGTGGAGTTGAGGGAACGCAGAATCTATGCACAAGATGCATAGAAACAGGAAGCTAAGAAAGAAGATCATGAAACAGGAAAAAGTTGAAGAAGAAAGTATTATGTGCTGAAAAACAGGACAGCAGTGAACCGAAAAAAGATGATCCGTAACAAAACAAAAAACTATTCTATTTCAACAAAAATATGGCCTACCAAACTCTCAGCTCGGGCCCTCACATAGTCCCCCTGGGAGCGCTAATTCCCTTAGACACAATAGCTGTATCCCCTGAGGGGGCTGTAGCACACAGCTGCGCTTGCCTGTGTTCGTGTACAGTCTCATATCCCGGTGGAGAGATGGCCCGCACGAATTTGATTCGTTGTGCTAACGGTACGCCAGAGGTGTCTTTTGTTTTTGAATTTGTACGCAACGTAATGTACTTTCTATCATGTCGACGAAAGCGAAACTTATTTTAAAACCAGCTTAACCACGAATAGTTCATAATCATCGGATTGCCTTTTCAGAACCCTACTCTCATCGAAAACAAAAGTGAATATTATAGAACTAGCAAGATCCGTGGAAATTCCACGGACAATATCATCAATAAGCTAGGTAGACCCGTGAAAAAATTCGGTCAACAATACCTAAGAAATTCTAACACGACATATTCTAACATAACCCATGTTAACCTAACAAATACTAACCTATCCTATCCTAACCAAAGGTATCCTTATAATATGTCAAGCATAAAAACCATGAACCCGTAAAAATGTCACCAACATTACCTAACCTATGCTAACCTAACCTAATCTATCCTAAACTATCCTATCCTAACCCATCCCATCCTAACTAATCCAAACCTATCCCAACCTTACCTATCCCATCCAAATTTAATCTATACTAACCTATCCTAACCTGAATCATTTGAATTGTAATCAATGGGTAAAGCAATGTCAGCGTTCAGCTATGGGGACCCGTGAAAAATTTCCGTCAACATTATCTAAGAAATTCTAACATAACATATTCTATCCAAACCCTTCCTAACCTAACATATCTTACTATCATATCCTAAGCAAAGCTATCCTGATGATATGTAAAACATAAAAAACCATGCACCCGTGAAAAAATGTCATCAACATTACCTAAACTATGCTAACCTGATAAAATGTCAAACGCATCAATGCATGTAAAGGCGATCTTTTGATGTAACACTCACGAATTCGGTATCCATGATACTGCAAACTCGGATGAGAGCGTAACGGACGGACTAACTAACTAAGGAAGGAAGGAACAAGCAAAATATTGTATAGATTTTTGGCCTACACACACAAAATATTACTTTCTCGCTGGAGTATCAACTGAATGATAAGCTTTAGTTTTCATCGACGAAAATTTTTTCGAAAGGCAGAGAGAAACGGCATAACAATTTGAAGTTATCATCACTACCCACATTTATATCAACTCACCTGGAGCAGCACAAAGTCTATGACATGAGATCACTTTTTGTCAATAACCTGGTGACGTCAGGTTATGGGTAATATTTACATCGGTATATTTGAACAAATTTCGTCTCCTGTACAGGGTGGCCCAGAAGTAACTGACCCTTTTAATTTGCTACTAAAAAGAAAACTATGAACGCTAGAAAGTTGAAACTTGTTTTATTTGTATGAATAACATTTTTATAGTTTATTATATGGTATCCTACATACTCAGCTAACATATAAACTGAAGAAATTTTGCTTAATTTCATAACCTCAAATTTTCACAATGGTTCGCCACAGCAGAAAAGAAAGAATCAGAATTCTGCAATCCTACATTAAGACGACGTCAATAACAGAAGTGCAACGTGACTAAAGAATCCATTTTCAAACAAGGATCAGTCCTCCTAAAATCACAATTACACAAGAAGAAAAACACAAGAACAGAATAACATTGTTAAGAGATAGCTTTCCAAATCATTTAATTTCACGATTTGGAAACATCCAGTGGCCCCCTCGTTCTCCAGATTTGACCCCATGCGACTTCTTATTGTGAGGGGCTACCTCAAGTCACGAGTTTATGGAACAAATCCTACAAATTTACATGAACTTATAAACAACATTTCTTCTGAAATAGCTCAACTCTCGCCAGATACACAAAGGAGCGTTATGGAAGCAACAAGGAAAAGAGCCATAATTTGTCAAAGCAACCGTGGCGGCCATTTAAAGGAAATTATACTCAAAACATAGTGTTAATAAACTACGAAATTGTTATTCTTTCCAATAAAACAAATTTCAACTTATAAGCGTTCATTGTTTTCTTTTTGTTAGCAAATTAAAAGGGTCAGTTACTTCTGGGCCACCCTTTATATGGCGATGTTGTTCTGATTAATTCACTACATCTCAATTATAAATTACATTACTCACTCAAAATGAATGACATACGTAACACCTCAGTTGTTTATGTTTTTGACTCTTCAAGCTGTAGATAAAGTAAATACTAATTTGAATCTAAGAATTCTTCCACATGAGTGAATGTAAGAAAATTATTCAAAATATCGTTCTTAAGTCGTATACCGCAAAATAACACTGATCTTTGATGTCCAAACTAGAAGAAATTTCATGGCACAACTAGGAAATAAATTGATTCCTAAGAGGAAATTTGTGATAATTCTAGGATACCGAATGCCAGACTTGCAAGCTGACTATAACGCATCCTCTGTTGTTCATAAAGAAGAATCGCTATAATGACTCCCAAAGAGTAATATCACATTTGAGCGATATGGGTCGTACAATTGTGAACCCTCATCATGATGAAATGAAATTGATGAAATGAGTTAACATGGAAAAATGGTTTTAAATGTCAATTTTCGTCTGTTAGCTCTCACTCAGCATTGTAAAAAGGGCCTAGTTATAATGTAATCGTCGAAAAAACGGAAAATCTCACGAACTCGCATCAGAGCTATAAACCTTATGAGGTTAATCTTCCCAACCGCATTTCAAAGCAGCTTTTGAATCACAACTTTGGCGGGTGTGAGGGCGGCGCTGTTGTGGAGAATGGGTGGCCCAGCCTCGAGCGGCTGAGGTTCGGTTTTATGCATTTTTCTGCTCAATTTTGAAACGAAAT